>BQNB010013323.1:582-74360 GCA_026074375.1 Tanacetum coccineum | reverse complement strand
TGTTACGGTAGCAATGGAAAAAAGTTTCTTAGCAAATCTATTTTAGGTGTCGCCTAGGCCTTTTTAACAGTTCTAATCTTTTTTTAACTCCAACATTCGACCCTGCTGTAGCATCACGGTTCACTGCCAGCAGCCTTGGTTCAACAAGAGAAGTAGACCTTCGAAGCATTTTGGGATCATTTCGTGCTACTTTCCCATTTGTTTCATGCTACTTTCTCGTTTGTTGACAAATAGCGTTTCATACCCTGTGTTTTCTGATACAGTAAGATAACATCGTTTTTTATCACCTCATTCTGCATTGCTTTCCCATTCGTTGACAAAGACCGTTTCATGACCTGTGTTTTCTTAGATGGTAATGCAACATCCTTTTGGTTATCTCATGAGTTTGTGTTTGTTGCAGTGATGAATCAAGGATAGATGTGGCTGATGGATAGTAACATCCGGAGCCTGCTGCTTATGTTATTGTTGTGCATAGGCCCACGAGGGGTGATAAAATTTCAAAAACGTGTCGAAGTAATATATATAGTATTTCCCGTTGGATAAAATATTTACTTGAGGACAAGTAAAAATCTATCTTTTGGAGTCGTATCCACGGCGAGAATTGAATTTGAGATTTACATTAATGTTTTTCGTTTGATGCTTGATTATCTTTTGGTTGGTTTTTGGTATTTATACTAATTAAAATAATAAACTAAATTAATACTAAATAATAAGCAAAGCAAATAGATCTAAGATATATATAAAACAAATATGCTTGTTAAGTGAGGTGTTCGGATCCTTAAGTGTGTAAGTAAGTTTCTTATCGATGAATCAACACCCGTCTAAATAACTATTTTCTCACAACGTTGGTTTATTTTGAAAATAATTTTCTATCAAGATATTAATTACTAGATTAATGCCTAATTACTCTTACGGCTTTTGCCCGTTCGAATAACCAAAACACTAATCTAAATAATCCAAAATTATTAATCAATAATCACTTTTTATTTCCACACTTAATTCACCAAACACTACTCACTTAACAAGCATAATAAAACTACTCACTAATTATCATAACTAAACTAGCATAAACAAACATAATCGATTAAGCTAAATGATCAAAAAGATATATAAGACGAATATGCTTGCTAAGTGACATGAAAAGATCCTTAAGTGTGAATTAAAGTTTTTAATGACGAATTACTACCCGTAAAAAGATTATTTTCTCACAACGTTGGTTTATTTTGAAAATAATTTTCTATCAAGATATTAATTACTAGATTAATGCCTAATTACTCTTACGGCTTTTGCCCGTTCGAATAACCAAAACACTAATCTAAATAATCCAAAATTATTAATCAATAATCACTTTTTATTTCCACACTTAATTCACCAAACACTACTCACTTAACAAGCATAATAAAACTACTCACTAATTATCATAACTAAACTAGCATAAACAAACATAATCGATTAAGCTAAATGATCAAAAAGATATATAAGACGAATATGCTTGCTAAGTGACATGAAAAGATCCTTAAGTGTGAATTAAAGTTTTTAATGACGAATTACTACCCGTAAAAAGATTATTTTCTCACAACGTTGGTTTTTATTGAAAACAATTTCTTATAAATGTATTAATTACTAGATTTGATGTTTGATTATTTCTCCTAATTTTACCCTTCGAAATAATCAAATAGGAAATCTAAATAATCCGAAAACTATAAATCAAAAATCCCTTTTTAAATCCACACTTATTTCACTAATCACAATCACTTAACAAGCATAAATAAACTACTCACTAAGCATACTAATTAAGCTAGCAATAACAATTAAATTAACAAGCATAAACATTTTTAAACTAAATAATGAACTACAACTACTAATGAGAGAAAATGAAAAGAAAGAAGAACCCGCTTGAAGAAAATGGAGACGAATTTAAACCACCCGATATTTTAAACTTAAATAAACACTAAAGATTAAAACTTTATTAGTTTTTATATAACTAATTAGCTAACAAAGTTATGAGCTTTATTCACTAGTTAGCTAAGTAAAACCTTAAAAAACTTAAAACTTTAGTAGTAAAATAAGCTTATAAGACTCATAAGCTCCTCGCCTAAGTGTTGGATCGATTGCGTCAACATTAAAACAAACAAAGTTAAAGTGCATAATATAACAATAAGTTATTAAGACAAAATAAGCTAGATATTATTCTAAAGACAATAAGCTAATAAAAAGATGAAAACTTTAGATCTATATCTACCCGAAACCTAGGTGTTCTACTCCAAAAAGTGAACGAGAATCGGGTATAATTAAGGATTTAGATCTAATAAAAATAAGCTAGAATAAAAAGCAACAAACTTTAAGCTAAAAAAAATGATAAAAAGACAAACTTGGAAAAATAAGCTTAAAATAATATATCCAAATCCATCCAAAACTAAGGTGTTCAACTCCGAAAAGTGAACGAGAGACGGGTATATTTAAGGATTGGATCTACAATAATAAGCATAGCATAATAAAAAAATAAGCAATCAAAATAAGCTAAAATAAGCCTACTCGAAAAGCTTTAAATCGAAAACAATATAAAATAAGATAGTCTAAATAAGCTATGAAAATAGCTTATTAGAATATAAGCTTAAGAGATCGGATCTAAAAATAAGCTATAAGAGAGAGCTTATTTGGAAATAAGCAAAAGAGAAGGAGTAGAAAAAATAGCATAAAAAAATAAGCAAAAAGAAAATGAGAATTAATAAAAACCAACCTTCATAAAAAGCATCTTCATTCATTAAAATAAGCCAATACAATAAGATGGAATAATAAGCATTAAGCTTTTACAATAAGCTAAACTAAAAAGCTAATCTATACTACTCCTACTCCTAAACTATTATGTGTAAATAAAGAAAACAAATGAAAGATCAAATCATGCGTCTGCAGTGGATTCTTCAATTTAAAGCCCAAAGAGATGGTTAAATTCGTCTTTTTATCCCCATTCCAGCTGCTTCTATTTAATCATAGCCACTAGACTTTTCTTGGATCCAACGAAATCAATCATCAGCCAATCATTACCAATCACTGGACATAAATGCCCATGATTGGATCTTCTAGAACCTCGTACCCAATCATTAATCGCCACTGCAGTGCCACGTGTCATCATCCTATTGGTCCAGGCGTCACCTGCACAGTACCTCGTACACCTGCATAGTATTACGTCAGAGCTGCCACGTAGCAACCTCTGATTGGCCAGCCGCATAACGTGGCAGTCCATGTTATTGCTGATGTCGCAGCCACGTGGCCAGTCAACGGCGGTGGTCAATGGTGGTCAACCACTGTTGGCCACCACCGGACCACTGGTCAACCACCGGTCAACGGTGGTTGACCGACGATCAACGGTCAGGTCGGGTTGTCACGTAGACCACTCAGAGAGTGCCGCGTGGCTCTATTTTAATATACCATGGTTGTGGCATACTCGGCTTGAACCCGTGACCTGTGAACCAAGTTACCACTATGTCAGGCATAGTTACATTTTATATATACAAAATTTTATATATAACCCCTATTAAATGGCTTGCCAGATTTTCTATTAATAAAAGTTTCAAAATGGCTTCGTAGGGTTCAAATAAGAACGGTTCAAATAGCAAGGCTGATACCATTGGACTCGTAATTTCGTGCTCTTTACAATGGAGTGATCGGGGAATATTTTTGGGTTTGTTTGAATCTTGATAAACGTGAAAACGTAGTCGAAAGTCACCTGAAAATTACCGTTTTTGCTTCGTTTTCAATCCTTTGTACCTGTAAGACATAATAACACAATACAAACATATTTGCAATTTATTTTATCATATTTTATGGTTATTAGTCCTATTTATAGTGTTTTCCAGGGTATAAATGATGTCTGTTTAAGCACACATCAGCAATTTATACACTAGTACTCCACTAATCAAGTCTTTACCAATTAATTAAGAACGTACTCGTTGATCCCAAGGTCACCTGCCGGTCCAACTAAGCTCACAATCTAAGGGCAAAGATAGGTTATTATTCGTGATCATATTGGTCTAGATGTATAAATCACTATATAGAGAGCCATCCCGGCATCTAGATTACTTGGTCTGTATCACTAGATCCAGTTGTATGATAGGTCGCATACAAAATCACGTAAACAAGTATAAACTGATAAACATAAACAAGCAATCAACGATAAATTAAGCAATCAAGATAAACAAACCAAACATTTAGATCTTCATAATAATGGCTTATACCAAACATCATAATCAATACAAGAGTAATAACTTAGCCAAGGTAAACTAATCGAGTTAACGAATGATACCAAAAACTGAACGATTACAAGAGTATAGGAGATTACAAGTTGTTTCTTATGGAATTAATTACGTTGCAAGACCTCTTTTGCTCTTCTTCTCCTCTGAAAATCGACTTTTATGGTTTAGGTATCGAAAATATGATTTAGCACACTAAAAACTCATTTTTGAGTTTTCTATTTATAAGGTCTGGAAAAAGGTCGATATGGCGTATTGAATGAGGTCAATACAGCGTATCGGGAGTTTCTTGGAGTAGGGACCACGTTTGATATCTTCCAGAATATTGTATCCATGGCTTGAGTACGGCATATTGGTCTTCCCAAGATATGGCGTATTGATCTTGTTTCCTTCGTGGTCTTTTGTGAAGTGTAGGCATAGATACGCCGTATCTTCCTTGATGGATATGGCGTATTGGATGTCAGAACAGTAATCTTCAAATGTCTTTGTTTAAGCTCCAGAATGCGTGCCTTTTTACTAATCTTCGCCAAGTACTCCATAATTACTACAATTCTCAAATATAAACGATTAAGTAACAATTCTTTGCAATAGATATACAAAATGGGTTATTTACATAGGATAAATGATGCTATAAAAGTGACGTTATTTGATGTCATCAAATATCCCCCCACTTGAATCCTACTTGTCCTCGAGTAGCCTTTAGAAGTTTATGAAAATGTAACCCTAAGGATTTTTCCGTTAAGCATTTATTTGATCTATTACAAGTACACAACCAAACACCTCACGAAATAAGTTGATGAAAATACTTAAATCACTCAACTAATCTATGTGGTAACATGTAACTAATTCGCTTAATTGCTCGATCATGATGAATATTCTATCATAGGCTTGGCAAGGATACATATAACAACCCAAGAATTTTCATCAACCTATTTTACTATGATCACAATTATACGGGGAAATTTTTCGCTTTATTACATTACTTGCATTGTCAATATCTCAGTATGTCATGTAACTTGCATAACTAAAGTAGACAAGCTCACGCAACCTATCTATGACAATCCTATCTTCATATATGTCAAGCAAACATCATAACATGTCAAGTCAATATCATCATATTCTTATTACAAGGTACATTATTCCTATAATGTACTATTCGCAACGTTATATCAAAACAGGCTTTAAACCGTTATCTTATGCCTCTAAACCCTAATCTCATGGAAAGGTTAACATCTAAAATGAATGTACAAAGTACTAAAGCAAATGTACAAGCAATATAACATCTCATTTGAAATATAAAATCTCTTCAAGTCAAGTACAAGTTTTCAAAGAACAATGTACAAGTCATTAAGCATGATCTCTGAAATAGCCGTTTTACCTCCGTTTTCATTCTAATTTCTTCACCATCACTTATGTACAAGCTACTACACTCAATATACAATGTATAAACCCTAAATATTCTATTCATAAGCTTTCATACATCTTTTTGTACTCAAAACCCTAATTCAAAACCCTAAACCCTAAAACCAAGCTAGATTCTAAACCATGACACGTTTCTTCATTTTTATCCATTGTAAACCTAAACCAACTCTCAAATAAGTTTTAATAACTTAATTTATAACATTATCAATCATTTTCAAACATCATTCCATCATCATTTCATCATTCTACTTCAATTACACAAGAAATAAATCCAGGAAACCCTAATTGTACCCTAATTGTGATTTTGACCCGTTTACTCATTTTCAGACCATCTCATTCTCAAGTAAGCAACCAAGAGTCATTGTAAACCCATAAAATGAGTTTACAAACCTTTATCCATCATTAACCATCCTTGCTTCAACAATGTACGAGAATTACAAAGCTAGAAAACCCTAAAAGCCTTATACGAGCCCTAATCCAATCCACGGCTTATTCTTTCAATTTCAACCCTTTTTAACTTAAACTAACGATCAAACCTCATTGATAATCCTTTATATAAGTCCCATGATCAGTATTCCATCATTCCCAATCAATAATATTCGAATTATAAGCAAAGAAAGTCAAGAAAACCCTAAACCGTACCAAATGGAACCCGTGACCTCATTTCATCATTTTTAACCCGTTTTAACCCAAACCAATTGCTAAATCCTAATGAAACTTCTTATTACAAACCTTGAGATCATGTTTCAATCATTCATTGATCAATACACTTGAAATATTAGCCAAAAACTTGAGTTCGAACCCTAACAACCCAAAACAGACCCGCGGCTAAACTTGACCCATTTTGACCCATTTAAGACCCATCCATGTGCAAGATACTTACATGAACTCCTTCTAGAAACCCTTAAGCAGCTTACCCACCTCCTTATACCTTTCCTTGGTCAAAAATCAAGCCACATGAGTCTCTTTTAAACCACAACAGCCGCGGCATTCATCAAGGGTGTCCACGCCATTATTCTAGCTTCCTAGCCTTCACAACTCATTCTATAGCTTCAAAACATCTTAAACTAGGCCTCCTATGTGTCACACATCAGATCTTATGAGTTACTTAACCTCCTTGGTCTCAAACTAGTATAAATAGGGACCTTATGTCTTCATTCCAATTTGCACCCAACTTCCTCCTCTATAACCCTTATAGGCAGCAATACTTTGCTCCCTTATGATCCTAGGATCATTAAAGAAGTCTAAGAAGCGAAGCCCTGAAGAATTGAAGCCCCGGGAACAAGATACAAGGCGTACGAGTGGAAATACTACCCGAAACGACCCATTTCCACCATTTTTGCTCCTTGAAGCTCAAACCCAGGTTTTGAATGTTCTACTTCTGCTACTACACCCTTATAATGTTCATATGATCCTAAATATACTCTTGTTAAAGTTTCATAACTCAATTCATGCTCATTTTCCATTTTGATCCAAAACCGTACACCCGAAACCCTAATTTCGCGTTTTTCTTAAAACTAAATGTTATAATGATTAATATTGTTATAATCATCCTATCATGCTTAACTAATGTTAAAATAACCACTTTATTGATTAATGAAGGAATTTGAACTTAAAACCCACGCGTTTACATTTTAAAACCCTAATTTGACCCATTTTACTTACTAGCTTAACGAATCATTATTTTAAACTTGTGTTGCGTTAAATCTTCATATTTTAGTTTATTATAACTTTTTAATGGTCTAATGAATGTTAAAATAAGTTGCATGGCCAATGTGTACTATGTTGGTAATTATAAATCCATGCAAAAGGGTATATATCGTAAAAACTTTCGGAAACTTTAACTAAAGGACCCTAAAGTGTCATTTTATCAAACTTGGGTCCTAAAATGTAACATTTGAAAAAGTATAAAATCATATCCAAAACATTATCTGACATAACTTTAATTAACGCTTCTCATGCTTAACATTTCCAGATATTGAATAAAACGCTTAAATCCCGATCATCGATAGTTATATTGTACCACAATATAGGGGAGTTCATTATTAAGAGGTTTCCTTCTTGGTATTACTTCTTCTGATGAGTTGTTCGGTTTACGATTTTAAAGAATGCCTAGGCTCCTCAATACGTTTATCTGAATGACTTCTGAATTTGATGGCCTGAACGGTGAGCATATTCCAAATCCTCAATCAAATCATAACTCTTAAACCAAAAGTTCTAAAGTACAATCTATCCTAAGACTTGACTATTCTACTCTAGGTTGTGTGACGTGGTGCTGTTTATTATCATTTTCTTATATTATACATTCCCCGGTTAAGATTGTTGAATAAGGTCGTCAGCTCTTCGATTTCAGTGAATAATTACTACATCTAACTATGGGGAAAGGTGAAGTTCTTAACCTCGCCTTTACATATGTAAATGTTTATAAAAACCCGCGAGGGGGATACATGCTTGTTACAAAACTTTTTATATACTCATAACAATGTTGATTAACTTTTTCAAAGACTTAGTGGAAGTCATAAACCTGCCTTTACTTATTTTACATGTTTTATAAACCCGCGAGGGGGATACATGTTGTTACAAACTCTTTTACATACCCGTTTATCTTATAACAATGTGATTACTTTCAAAGCTTATACATGACTTTAATACCAGGAATACAAGTGTTTTACAAGTTATACTGCGATCTTGATCACATATTACGCTACTGTTAAGTTACATTTATGCAAAAGTCCTCATTTATCATGGGACCATTCAAATTACTCTTCGGAGTGAACGCAAATATTATGGATAGATCTATTGGGATTGACGAATCCTGTTTGTGTTAGCCGGATAGGTAACCAAACACACTATATTTGAATTTCATAGGTATATGGCAATTACCTACACCGAGGTGCAAATATTCTTTATAATTATATCACATCATTTGGAGGTATATTATAACTAGTCAGTTTGTGTGCCATGAGCTTAGACCAGACTATACTATACCAGACAAGACCAAACAGACCAAATAAGGCAATAACGGGATAATACATTGTTACTATGATAATTGTATTCGTTGCAATTATTACTAATAACGGGTGTATAATAACAATATCATTTTACATAATAATTGTGTTTAAACAATTATTACACTATGACTTGTATTCAAACTGTTTATATTAAACCTATGAATTTCACTCAACCTTTATGTTGACTTTTTAGCATGTTTATCTCAGGTAATTGAGCAAGTTGCGGCACGGAGTGGCATGGACTCAAAGATGGTTGAACTGTTATCATTCAAACTTGATGTTTTAGATTTTGGGACCTGCATTTTATAAAAACTCTGATTATAATGAATGATAACTAAATTTTTCCAACAACGTCTCTTTTAAAGTTGTTTTCTATGATTATGATTGTTGTATCCATGAAGTAATACCCCAGATTATCTTCCGCTGCTATATTGTAAAAATGGGGGTGTTACAATACACATCTCCACCACTAGGGCTAAGGAGTAACAAGTTTATAAAGGTAAAATAGATTTTTATTATAAGGCTTAGGTTGATCATTCTACAATCTTTCACCAAACGTAACACACCAACAAGGTATCTGAAGCACACATACATGGCCGTAATGACGGAATAGACATGTGTGTTCGATCACATCCTCATTCGAGTTTAACCAAGGGTTAGGCTGAAGAATGATATATGGTAAGGATCTTCTAACTTTCACCAATATTAATAAAACAACAAGGCAGCTGAATCATGCATACATGGCCATAATGACGAAATAGACATGCATGTTCGATCACATCCTTATTCGCGTAAAACCTATGGTTAATGATTAGGAAAGGGAAATAAATTGTTGTTAAATAAAAATTTCAAAACAAATAGACTAAGTCCAAAATAAGTAAGGCACAAGTTGCTAGACACTTTTCCTGATCGTTACCATGAAAAAGACATAACTATTTACACACGTCTTGATCATAGATCAAAAACAACAACCTAAGTTGGTGTTCCCGTAACAGTCAACTTCCCAATCATCCCATACTTTTACAAGACAAGTGGCGATATCTACCACTTTATACAAGACTTTACATCGTTGACTTATAAGACTTATCAATGAATAATTAATCCTTCATATAATTCCTTCGGTCTAAGCTTTTGCGAAGCGATTATCTATAAAACTCGGTGTAATTTCACCATCTTCACGATCATAATAATTCCGGATAATTCCTTCGATAATTCTTCATTCTTCGGACATACCAATAATTGTGTTGGTAGTAAAAATACATGAGTTTTGACTACTTTATACATTCGCATTTGCAATGTGCGAATTTCTTCCCAACCATACCAAAGATAGAAAATTAACACAAGACTCGAGAAATACATACTTTACACTTTAAGCAACTAGCAACTGATAAATGGACTTAATCTAACAGGGTAGGCTAAGGTGTAAAGGTGTAACGAAATAAACAGTTGGTGTTATTCTTAAAGGATTGGCTCTATTGGTTTTTCTAGGGGTATCTTACTCTTAAGATGAGAGTAAACAAAGGGTTTATACGGGGATTTAACTAACCAGTTTAGTTAGTTAATAAAAACAACATATAAAGGCTTTTTTGGGTGTAATCCTAGAAATTTACCAATTTAAACAAGTTACTCCATCTAAATCCATAGTACTCATTATTGTGGTCTCAAATAGATATACCAAGCCAAGTTTTAAAGTCTACAACATCACCGACACACTCATATTTTTGTGGAATTTAGGTAAACATTTAGAAACGGATAAGGTTAAATCCTCACAATATCTAATAAGGGTTATTGTGTGCAGGTTATTAACAAGTCATTTCACAAATGCAATTTTTTTAAATTTGAGCATAATTTAGGCATTTTATGTGAAAAATAGGACAAATATGCAATTCTAATTCCCACCCCCCACTTGAATTATACAACGTCCTCGTTGTATAGATAAAACTTTAAAAACAGGAATTTAAAAGAATTAGAATGAAAAACTCCCTTGATATTTTGCTCGGTAGATTCTCCATGTTGATTATTTGAGCAAGATTGTGTGTTGAGCATGCGTCTAAATGCCAGCATGACTACAATCACACATAGGATTCCAGACTATCGATACTTCACCAAATTCGTCGATTTCTTTTCAGCGAGGTCTTGTGCAAAATATAAGAAAAACATGCAAAATCCTATCTCATGTATCTACGGTTAATTTAAATAAGCTAAATAAACTGTACAGGAGACCAATACGTCGTATCCATTAAATGGAATACGCCGTAATAAGAAACCTGTAAAAAGTATCTAAATACGAGTCAGTCTGTTAAATACGATGTATCATGTGCATGAATACGCCGTATTTGACAGAACTGACAATAATGTTTTAAAGTGCATAAAAATAAAGGACTGATAAAGTCTAGACATTCAACTCACGTATGGTATGCTGTTTTGGAACGATTTTAATGAATAGATCATAATCTTCAGCTATGAAATTATTTGCTCTTTAGATAAATTCTTAAAAGCCAACAATATTGAAACACTGTGTGGAACACTATTGATTATGCGGAATCTAATCAATACTGCTAAGAAGAACAATAATAAATACACAATGGACACTTTTATATTAAACTTTGAATTGCTAGGTTACAGATTACAAACTATGATTAACTATTCGATCTATAAGTCTTGTTGTGGAGAACTATATCTACTAACTATGCCTATGGTTCCTTTTTATAGACTAAGAAACCCTAATGGGCTTACAAAACGCGTATAAAGGATAATGTTATACCTTTCCGAAGAATTTCTCATGCATATCTTTTTTAACTTTAAACTAATTTCTGGTAAGCAGGACTATAACTATTCACCATAAGCTGTTTTAAATATTTAAACTACGAGTACTAACTATGCTAACTCCTTCTACAGTACTAACTATTGTAACTAGCAGAAGAACTAAACTACAATACTCTAACAGAATTAAGCTCTGATTTAACAAAATTCCTAACAATCTCTCCCTAAACTTGAACTTCACTTGTGAAACTTTCGTTTATTCTGTTGTCTTCATTTTGGATTTGAGAATTGTATCCAAGCTTGTCTTTAAGTCCTTTGCTTATTTTGTCTTATTAGTCTTTGTCTTTCTTCATCACGCTACACTGCAATCATCCAACTAAGTGGCTTTGTAGTTTTTGGGCAAGACTACCGCCATCAACGGATTTGATATGTCTTTACCATGAGCCGTTTGCTTGGACTAGTCAATGCTTCATATGTAATACAAGGTGCCATTGATAACCTTATAGTTTTTTAGCCAAACTGATAAGCTATCAACGGATTTAAGTTTCTTTACTAGTATCGTTGCTCTAGGCTACTTTGGGGCAAATAAGAACTAGCAAAACATAAATAAGCAAAAACTATCCTACTCTAACACATAATAAGCACTTTCAAACTAAAATAAGCAAGTAGAAAGCCAATAGATAAGCCAAAAACTCAAATAAGCTAAAGTGCCAATATGCATACAAAAACAGTCAAAAGTGCTTCTTTAAAGCTTAAATTTTAAGCACTATAGGGACCTAGGGACATGGGGCTTGAGCTAGCTTAAAGTCCAACTTATGGACTTTCTAGAAAAGCAAAGAGAATAAGATTTGAATAAAAAATAAGCACTAAAATGAAACTGTTAAAACAGTTTGTTGCACCAGGGGAGCTCTTTGTTAGTCTCAAAAGGACTATGTGCAGGCTTATAAATAAGCCACCAAATAAGCCTTAAATGGAAAACTTAGCTTAAAACAGATTAACCTCACCCTCAAATGAACTTATGCTCCAAAGCTCAGATCTTAAAAACAGCTTATACCTAACTAATATTGAAAAATAGGCTTTTTATAACTTGAAAATAACTTGACAGTTTTTACTCTAAACACAAATGAAAATGCACAATTACATGATTCCAATCCTACTGCATTTGGGCACTTAAGGAGATAAAAAACAACACTTAAAAACAACTTATAACCAAGAATTAAGAACAAATACATTGAAAAGCTTCAAATCCACAAGTTTACATAACTTTTAAGAGAAAACCTTAAAGCTTATTTCTGACTTATAAAAACTCTAAAAACTTGCTTAATTAACTTAAGATTGACTGTTAAGAATGGCCAAATGACCCATAGTGACTTTCTACCTATTTTTACCTGTTTTGTACCCTTACCCCAAACACCCCTTTAACTGGCTAATCCATTTTTAGCTTATAGATATAAGAGATTTAATGAACAATTATCAGATACCAGATATTAAAAGGCTTATATTAGACCTAATAAGCAGATTGACACAATCAAATAAGCCAAAACAATAAGCCTACAGCTTATGCTTTTTAGATATATTAAACAAATTTTAAGCATAAACTTTAAAACTAAGATCTAATGAACATAGAACAAAAACAGATAATCAAATCAAGCAAACAAGTGAATTTGAGCATATAAAAGTAGAAATAAGCACTCAAACAAGCAGGAATAAGTAAATGCAGTAAATGACAAGAAATTAGTAAATAGAAACTTACTAAAGGTCCTTAGAAACTTGTTGATGACCTAACGACTATCCTAACAACCCTAGGTCCACTTCTGAAAGCGTATAAAATCAAACCAAAGTTTAAGCAAGCTTATTCCATAATCCAATAACAAAAACTAGAATTCAAAACTTCCAAATTCAAAAGTAGCTTTCAACTTTAACCAAACTACAACTTAAACAAGCTATTAACAAGTTTAAGGATGTAATTGAGAATAGTGACTTGAGATTAATAAGAGAAACACTGGATATGGAAATGGACAATATTTTTGGAATTTTTATTGATTGACAAAGTAAAGAGTACAATCCTGGAAAGTGAATTACAAGGTAAATAAAAATGCTGGAAAGTAAATTACATGAAAGCAAAGTGGTAAACCAATTTTAAAGCATAAATCGGGACCCTTTCCTATCTATGACCAATCACTATTTATAGATGAAGAATGAGAGCCTTGAGGAGCCTTTGTGCTTTCTGTGTGAGAGGAAAAAGGATTGAATGTCAAGGAAAGAATCCCTACCCTTGATTTGCTTTAAAATTCACATAGATCACCAAATTAAATTGTCAGCTGTTAGATCATGATGTGTAAGGGTAAGGATCGCCAACGTGGCATCTATGTGGCTTGGTCATGCTTATTTCATGACTAAGAGGAGCTGGGTGAAGTGATTGAGACGTTTAACAACCTTGGTGAATTACCCTACTCTATTTTTACCATTGTTGATGACGGATGAATAGTGGTAACAAATGTTCCCGCCACTGAGTGTTGACCAGATGTTATAAGTTGTTTGACCTGGTTCGTTCACTAGTAAAAGGGTTTTGGGCTTGTGGGATAATATTTGGGCTTGGGTAATTATTTTGGGCTGGTTAAGGATAAAAAGGGTTAAGGTAAAATGATTATAAGAGTTAACGACTGTTAGTCCTTTATTAATAAAGGGCTAACGGTGTTAGGGTTTTAGGGACTTTTGATGAAATATATTTAACAATAAGGCTTTTTTGGGTATTTTGTTGGTTTTGTCCTTTTGTGTGTTGACCATGGTTTGACTTTTGTTGACCAAGGTTGATCTTTTTGCTTATAAAACCCCAGCTCTTGTGCACTCATTCCTTCTCGTGCCTGATTTTATCTTGTTTGAGCTTGGTTTTGTCGATTTCTTTAATATCCATACCTGCATATACATAAACACAAAAACAAACATATATTTGCCATTTTTATTATGTTTTTGGTCTTTTGGGTTTATTTTTCAAAGTAAAAAGTATGTATAAAATAGCAAATACCAAATTCCCCCATACTAAAGTATTGCCGTGTCCTCATGCAATATTATATGCTCTAAAACCAAATACCTCAAAACCTCCCCAAACTAATCCTTTAAGAAGTAGTAAAGTTTTTCGTGGGGAGAGTTAAGAAGTCACAAGTTATAAAACACCATGTTTTCCCATTTTCCCATTTTCCAAAACTTTTTCTATTTTTATGATTTTTCAATTTATAATCTACCACTACAACTTATTCATGTGAGACATAATGTATTGCTTTCATTATTTATTGATAACTTTTAGGATCACGGAACAAAAAGCACTTAAAGTGTCCAATTGGATAAATTCATCGTCCCTGATTTTCACTTCTCCAAGCCAAGCTTAAAAACAAGATCATTGTAAATTACAAGTTATGATGCTAACACTACTTATAAGAGCTAATTGTGTACTTACTTTTCCTCCCTTATTCCCTAATTTTGAATCTCAAGATTTTATTTAAGTCATATACCCGAAGGTTCTTTAAGACTTTATTTCGATACTTATTAATTCCAAAAATAAAGCGTAACGGTTAAGAACGCAATAATTAGCTCCTAGCCCTCTTCAAAAGATCAAATGTCATCAAGATTAAAGTCCACATCGAGGCAACCAAAATTTGGCTTTTATTAGGTTACTTAAGCAAGGTACCATTCATGTCATATACCCTAAGGCTCTTTAAGACATAAATGGACCAATCTTATTTGCACCATATACCCTAAGGCTCTTTAAGGTACAAACAAGACAACTTCAATCATTCCATATACCCTAAGGCTCTTTAAGGAACGACTAAAGCAAAAATTAAGCAACAATATCCATTCCATATACCCTAAGGCTCTTTAAGGAATAAATATGGCTATAATTTCACTTATTAGATTCTACTTACCCCATATACCCTAAGGCTCTTTAAGGGATAAGCAAAATATTTATTAATGTGATACATATAGTATGCCAAATTAAGTATTCCTGATGTGTACTCATCTTAATCACAAAGGAACTAAAGAAAACTTCTATTAACTAATTATTAACCAAAAAACCGCACAACTCTATTTATTAAACAATTATATATAAAGGTGAAACAAGCTAATGGGAGAAAAAGCCACAATTAACACTTATGAGCCTTAAAGAAATCCAACTATTCTATGTTTAGCATCACAACTTATACTCTACTCTATCATCTCTTGTTCTTCACAATTTAAAATTTCTAATAAAGAAAGAATTAAGATCGGCACTTTAATAAGTCACATTGACTGGCAACAATCCATATTCTAATAAATCGATCTTCGCATATTTAAAATCAATTATGAGAACTTGCAAAGTCTTGACTTTTTCAAGCTAGACTCGCGTTTTATAGCTCCTTGTATAAAAGATTAGCAAAGTTCAACTTATAAAGTTAAGGAGAAAGCTAAGATTAAAGATCGGTCGGGTCAAAATTTACTTCTCGTTCTCACCAACGGAAAACCTACATTCGTGTCTAAACACTTATTTTTTCTCTTTTTTATTACACTATTTTTTATTTTTCCAACATTTATTACCTTTTATGCACAAAATTTTTAAATTTTTGGCTATTTTTACATAAATCACATATTTTTGGTGGAAAAACGAGGTACGTGAGAACAACGGCTGCAGGTAAAATCAAATCGATAGATTCCCCCCATACTAAAACTACACATTGTCCTCAATGTGATATTAATACCCCCATACTAATTTCAAAGCATAATTCAAGTATTAAGGGTTCTCTACGCAAATCTAAAGCCATTTATTAAGTATGCTAAAGATAAACGATAATCGATAAGATTTTAGGATATCGGATTCCCTAAATGAAGCTGAGGATATGAAGCTCGAATGAATGGACAAAACCATGAGCACGAGAGTCTTCAAAATCCGGGTATCCTGGACATAACCACAAAACACAAAACACGAGAAAGGAAGAGGCGAGCCCCCTCACATTAGTTTGTTAGAAAATAGATAAGAAGATAGAAATGCTTGTTTTTGTTAACCGAGTCACGAGCTTGACTCGACCCCGAATTAAGTTGTCCATGGGGGAGCAAATGGAAAAGAAAATCTCAATCGGGCTTTCATTAATGTTTGGATAAACATTAAAGCACATAAAAGTTCCATTCCGATGAGATGCCACCGGCTCTAAGTGGAGATACCGGGATCAAAAATAGTATCTTCACTCCCGGTGGAGAGAAGTAACAAAGAATCCACAGGGTAGGTGAGAAACGGGAGAAAAGTCTGAATGACAAATGTGAAGGAATCGTCATCTTCAATATTTTGAGAAACATTAATCTCACCTCCCCCTGGGTCAAAACATTCATCTACATTAAGCTCATCAAAATCGTTTATCACGGGTGCATCGGTCTCAATAATTAAGCTAATCTCAACATCTGGTGGTTCCGGAGGAGGACGAGGAAATGACGGATAAAGATCAAAGTGGAATGATTCAAACTCAAGAAGCTCCAAAAGAGGGTTATTTGAATTATCAGAAATAACAATGCTAGTCAACCCTCCTTGATCGGGCTTAATCTCAAAAAGAAACGAATCATACTCAGGAAGAGAGTAATTAGCATGAGTAGTGGTACTGCCACTTCTCCTCTCTTCCGTATGATCGCTAAAAGAATTATCAGAATAAGAAAAAGAAGATAGAGTGGGGTTGTCGTTTAATGCTTCAATCTTAGAAATGAGAAGATAGACATTTGACAATTTGTCACGAAGAATAACGTCCTCAACCTCTTCTAAGCTGACGAGCTCAAAATCGGGAGGCGAAGCCTCAACATAATCGATGTTTTCAAAAGAATCGTCGTCGCTCGAAGTATCATTATCATAACAATCATCTTCTTCTTCATCAAATTCGTCTTCATCCATTCCTGGTGGAATAAGAGCGAGTTCACCAGCGAACTCCTCGGAAAGAAAATCGATCTTAGGAGACGTGATCGGAATATCTCGACTAAGCAAATATTCAACATCAAAATGATCATTATCACAAATATCGTCAGAAAAACCCTTGGATCCACTTGGGATTGGGACGAGGTTCTCAACACTAGATTTATCCTTTTTAGGAATAGTGCTAAGTTCATCTTCCCCCATGATTAGAGGGTCTTCGGGCTCCTCGGATGGTTCATCGGGTGTGATCGCTTTAGGCCTTCTCCATATAACAGTATACTCATCATCGTCATCGTCGAAGTAGAAAAGAGGACGATTCCAGCTTGGACAATTAATATATTCTGAAAACTCTTCACTAATAGTTCGCACATCTTCAAGGAGTTTACTCATCAATTCTTGAATATCCTCTCGTCGATATTGCTTGTCCATCAAAGCATCTTTAATTTCGCCAAAACTTTCCCAAGCTATCAATATAACCTTTGGTGTTACTCCAAAAGGTATACGACTAAACTTCCTTAAGAAAGTGCATACGTCTTTCAAAAAATTGTCTCTAGCTCTTTCATCATCAATCATAGAAGAATTCCAATATGGAATAAAACTTTGAGCTGCTGGCTCCTTCTTTTCTTGTTGGCTTCCTTTAAGACTTTGCAAATCATCCATAAGTTTAAGAAGCAATTCTTGTATAACTTCAGGTTGATTCTGCTCTTCTCTCATAACTTGCTTAATCTTCAGGAATCTCTCCTCAGCTAGCAATAAAGCCATGCTGTTAGGAATAAATCTTCTTGTGACTTAATACTGCCAACAGTACTAAAGGAGTTAGTACTGTCAGCATAAAGTTAGTACTGCCAAGGAAACTTAATACTGCCAAGTGAAGAAGTTTGTACTGCTAATTGGTCAAAGCTGATGATATGAAGATAAGGATGCGTGGAGAGCATTTCGGAATGTTTAGTTTTGAATTGTAACTGTTCCTAATAGATAGGCAGATATATGTGTAAAGGGCTCCTTGTATTTCTATAAAAGGAGATCCCTAGAGTAGTGATAGCTAGAACTTTTACGATATACACTTAGAGAGAATTTGTAATTGCTTCAAGGTTGTGTAACCCCAGTACTTAGAGAGTACTCGTATTATTTATAATATTGGAGCAGTGATTTTGGTGTTTATTGTTTGTGAGTAATCGTTACTGTTTCATTCATATATTTCTCTAGAGTATCAAAGTGTAGTTTCCGCATACACTTTGGTATATTCACAAAGTCTCAATCTTTGTTATTTTGGAATCTTCCAAGGTAACAAACTCTTTATATTCTAAAGAACCGATCAAGGCGTGGGATCAACAAGTGGTATCAGAGCCTGTGCTTTGAGATACTTTGATCTAGGGAAAATGGAGTTAGAAAATTCTCAAAACAATTCGTTGGCAAAGCTTCCCATACTCAAACTAGGAGAGTATGAGATGTGGGAAATAAGAATCAAGCAGTACTTTCAGATCCAAGACTATGCATTATGGGAGGTGATAGAAAATGGGAACTCATGGGTACCTATTCCTGTTACAGCACCAGAATCAGGTCCATCAACAGCGTTAAAGATGACTGTGCCCTCTACTACCGAAGAAAAGATGTGCAAGAAGAATGATGTCAAAGCCAGAAGTCTTCTCCTCATGGCTCTCCCAAATGAACATCAACTTACCTTCAACCAGTATGCTGATGCTCAATCTATGTTTATTGCTATTAAAGCTCGTTTTGGAGGAAATGATGCTACAAAGAAGACACAAAAGGCCTTATTGAAGCAACAATATGAAAACTTCAATGCTACAAGCTCAGAATCTTTGGACTCTATCTTTAACAGGCTTCAAAAGCTTGTTAGTAGATTGGCAATTCTTGGTGTAGATACTTCTCCAGAGGATTTAAATGTTAAGTTTTTGAGAAGCTTACCTTCAGAATGGGATACTCATGTAGTTGTCTGGATGAACAAACCCGACTTTGAAACCATGGGTTTGGATGATTTGTACAACAATTTTAAAATTGTTGAGCAAAAGGTTAAGAGAACTGTTGCTGCTAATAAAATACGTATATAAACCAGGAAGTATGATTCCGGGTCGTTATTCCCCCAACGATTTGTGAAATTGACAACCACGTTTGATGTTTCGGAACAATGATTTGAATGAAGACATAGATTGTTTGATTAGCTCATAAAATACTAATTAAATAAGCAAATATTAACAATTAAGCACGAAAACAATTAACGGGAAATTAAACTTTAACTAAAAACGCAAAACGGGAACCCTAAATAGCAGTCAAAAACCCTAAATTTTCAAAATTAAACCTAAAATGAATTTTTATTTTTAAATGGACTCTAATTAACTAAAAAGTAAGTTTAAAGAAAACTAGGACAAAAACGGATTTGAAATGAGCTTTAAAACACGAAAAATGAGAACGGGAATCAATCCCGTTCTTTAAAAATCGAAATTTTGCAAATTAGACCCTATGAAAACAAAACTAATTTTCCTATAAACTTTATGATAAAAGAAAATTTTCTAAAAAAGATTTATATATTTTTGATTATTTTTCTATTTTTTATGATTTTTTTAAAGTTTTTAATGAAAATAAATGTTTATAAATTATACTAAAAACTAATGTATAAATTCTAGAAAAAAATACAAAATAAATAGTTATATAATTAGTTCCTAGGAAAATTGTAAGATTGATGTCAAAGCTAATGATATGCATCGAAATAAGCTAACACAACTTATAAGGCTTAAAAGGGCTAAATGTGTATAAGTATTAGATTTTGCAAAGTGATAACGAAAAAGACCCCAGGGCGCAGTGGTAGTGAGTGTGTGGTGTGGTGTTATAAAAGGGTTGAAAGTGTTGAGGTCGGGGGTTCGAGTCTTGCTCATCCTCGATTTCCACTTTCCCCTTTTTTTTATTTATGAAAACTTATAAAAGCAAAGTTATTAAGCACCTAAAAATAAGCAATTTTAATAAAAGAAACTTCTTATGAAAAGCCCTAAATAAGCTGAAAAATAGCTTATAACTAGACAATAACTCTTAACTCATTTTATTGTATTTTTCTTAAGCTAAATAATCTAAAAGCCCACAATAAGCTAAATTAAGCTACTATTAAGCTAATAACTAACTAAGAACTTAAATGCTATCACTGAAGACAGCACAAAGAACAAGGCCATAAGCTTAAAAATCTCAAATAAGCCTTATAAAAAACTAAAAAACCAAACAGTCCCTATTGAGATCTTTGAAGCTTATTTTTAGATAAGCTATTGGATCCTGTGTGGGAAATGGTTATGCAAGTTATTCTATAACTATTAAAGCTACTCTTAAACAAAGGCTTTAAAAAATGATTTTTGTCAAATTAGCTTAATGAAAAGCACTTTGAAAAACTGACTTAGATTTTGAATCAGGCTGAGTTTTATTTTGAAAATGTATCGACAATAGGATTATTTGACAGCTTAAAACAGATGACAAGATAAGCTAGATTTTGAAAACTAAGTCTAAACTAGTGAAATATGACCCAAAAGCTATTTATAACCTGAAAATCAATTCCTAAAATCTAAATCTATCCTCTGATTTTTGATCCTAAAAGAGACAGTTTGTTCATATTTATTGCTGTGGCAGTATTAACTGCTGATGCAGTTTGCAACTATGAAACTCAAATCAAATTTTAACAAGGTGCAGTCCTAAGAAATTACTTCTACTCTATCTAAACACAAAATGCCAAGCAAATTAAGCTAATGCAAAGACTAGAAATGAATTGAACTTATAAATGTATAAGCTACTTGACAGATTTGAACTTATATTATTCTAATTAATGAAAACTCAATTGACTCTAACCTAGATTATAAAATTAGATTAAACAAACTTAAATTAGAAGTTAAAAACAAATTCCTAAGACCAAATGGCCTCTAACAGTACTAACCTATGGTTAGTACTGCTATGCCAAACACCCCTTTAAAATCCATAAACCTTATTTTAGCTTGCAATTTTGAAATCTAATGAATAATTTTCAAAGACCAGATATCAAACAAACTTTAACAGACCTAATGAACTTATTTCAACAATCTCTTAAGCCAGAATTTAAGATCTAAAGCCTATGCTAATATTTTTTAGTTTTTTTATGACAGTTTATATAAAATAGATTAAAACTAAGATTTAAACTATGAAAATGTAAACTAAAAGCATATAGCAAACATATTAAGCATATCTAAGCTAACACTAACAAGAATGAGCAAGCAATAAGCATAATAAGCAAAATTAAGCTAGGAAAATTAAGACAGTTAATATGAAAGAAAACTTACAAGAAGCCTTAGCTAAACAAAGGCATAACTGCTCAAATGAGCTGTCTACAAGCTCTGGCTTATTGAGAATAAGCCAGTAAAGGTCCATATGAGCTCTTCCCTTTTAAGCTCATCTTCCAAAAGTCCAAAATCCATTAAGCAAGGGTTAATTATCTGATTTTAAGGTTCTAGTAGATTAGATGATTAATTAAGCTCAAATCTAAGCTTAGAGACTTAGATGAGCTTTTATGAGCTTATGAGAAGCTTATCCAACAATAACAGCTTATTAAACCATATTTGAAGAAAAATGAGCTTATGAAAGAGTTAAGAGCTTAATAAGAAACTTTGTATTATTTAGAAAAAAAACTGATTACAATACTTGAACTTAGAAATTACATTAAGAGATCACTAGCTAAAACATTTTTAAAAGAAAATTTTCATAAACTAAATAAGCTGAAAAATGAAAAAAACTAAAAAAACTCTATATCCCTGGCGTGTGTGAGTGTGAGGCTTTATATAGCCCTCAGCTGAAGCTTCTAGGACCTCATAGCCCTTGCACGCTCCTTGCAATCCTGTCCTTTCAATCATTTCAATCATTGGATGTCTATTGTGGTCCGTTGGATTAGATTTAGCTCACACGGATTGCCAGCGTGGCAATCCGTGATTGTGACACCTTGTGCTTCTTTTGTGAGATGTTATAGCACAAAATCCATCTCCCTTGTGTTTGTTGTCAGACCACGTGTCATTCCCCTTTTGGGTTTGGACCAATGAGGAACCTTGAGTGACGTTTCATGGTGCCATGTCATTCCTTGTAGCTCGAATCTTATGTCCACGCCATCAATTTCATTTTGCCCCTTGATTTTGACATTGAGGTAAAACGGGGAAGACAGTGAACAGTGGTAACTGTTCTTCCCGCGTTTTTTTACTTTTATAAAAGGTACGGGGTTTGACTTTCTTTGACCCGGGTTATAAAAGCTTTGGGCTTTTGGTTATAAAAGGCTTTGGGCCACGGGGTTTGGTGTTGGATTTGTTATAAAAAAGTTAACGAGTGTTAACTTCTATTAATAGAAAGTTAACACCGTTAGGGCTTTAAGGATTGTTTTTGTAATTTGGTTAACTTTGAGGGACTGATTTGAGAATTTTTAGGTTTTGTCTTTTTATGGTTGACCACTGTTGACTGAAGGTTGACTTGAGTTGACCACTATTGACTTTTGATAGCATTCTCTCGGCTCTTTGTGTGCTCTTCCGTTCCCGTGTTCGTGTTTGTCCGGTTTTAACCGTTTTCTTGAGATTTTTGCAATATCCGTACCTACACAATCATATAGACAAAACAAGCAATATTCAAGCATTTAAAGCACAATTTTGTCTTTTTAGGGCCATTTTTAATATAAAACGGATATGTGTTTTTACACATATCATAGTTCCGCACACAATGGGGTATAATTCTTAATAAAAAGAGTTAAACATTGAAAAGTTATTTTTGTGTCTTTTACTTATTAGTTATCTTTACATACACAAAACTTTTTCAAAAAACAAATACTTTACTTTATTTACTAGCCATAACTTAGTTAATGATAACTTTATAGTTATTGTTCACTAACTAAGAGGAAACAACAAAGACTCGAGGGATTGATCGTTCTCTAGGGGAATAGTGAATTGTATGTTACCAAGATCTAAAGTGTTGGAAACACGAAAAGTGTCGGTCACTTCCAAAGTTGTAACAAGTCTTAGCTCGTAGTTAGTATAAGGATTAGATTAGTAATCTAGTCCGGCCCAAGGCCCATGGGTGGCCCAACTCCAGCCCATGGCCGGCCATTGTAGCTATTTATACACCCTCTCCTAGTCTTGGAGAGGGTTGGTTGTTCCATTTTAACTCATTCCCTGTCACCCTCATTAGTGTAATGTGTAAGTATCCCCCTAATTCAATTACGAATTGGTCAAAAATGCATCTCCTGATCACCTTAGCAGACAATTACTGAAAACGCTCTTTCGACCAATAGTTAAACCAACCAATAATACTAATTATCTATCTTCCCAACAATGAAAGTTTCATTTATTTCTAATCACGTTTCACAAACGTCTTTGCGCACAAAATAAATTGCAGATTGTTTTTCTAATGCCCAACGTGCAAAAAAACCACTTGCAAGAAGCAACAAATTAAAGTTCACAACTAAGTTTCATGTAATCATAAGCATACACATATAAATTTAGCCTAGCATGTTAACAATAAGAAAAGAAAAAAAATTAATCATCAAACACGTAGACATATTTAAATGATTAAAGATTGGATTACTTATCTTTAAACCAACATGTTAGTATATGAGTACAAGGGGCATAAAAAGACCTAAAAATCATCTAAAATGGCTACACTATAGCTCTCCAAAGTTCCACACATAAATTATGAAAATAAAGCATTTGTATATATAGAAATTGGGTTGTGACAGCGTCACTAAGGTTTTGTGACGTCGTCACCTCGTCGATATCAACTTAGGGTTTTCAGGCGACATATCCTGACGTCATCAGGTCTTCATATGACGCCGTCAAGAGATTCTTGTGATGTCGTCTCCACACACTAAAGCATCACAAAACTTGTCCAAAGCTTCACTTTCTAGGCATAATTGGTGACGCCGTTAATGAGGTGGTCACGAGGCTAAAAAGTTGCGTTTTTGCCTTATTTCTTCCCGAATGAAGCCCAAGTCACGTGTATTCCATCCAAGTGCTTCCTAAATGCTAATTACACAAAAGGAAAGGATTTAGTGCAACAATATAGCATATTTGCATGATTTTAAGGGTTAAATGACCCCAAAAAAATGTATAAAATGACACCTCGTGAGTTGTTGTGAAAGGATTATGGGTCTTAAGAAGATAAAGTTGTGTTTTTTTGTTTGTTCTTGATTTGATTACCTTGTTAATATGAAGCCCAAATTCAGTCAAATTCTCACCTGATGTGCGGAACGAACTATGGTTTTCTATGTTCGGTTCGGACAAAGTTTCGGTCAAAGTTCTTAGTTTCGGACGAAGTTTTAGTCAAAGTTCTTAGTTTTGGATGAAGCTAGTTTCGGTTCGGTTGGGTACTTTCGAATATTTGAGTCGCGGTTCATTATAGTTTAGGATCTAATTGTTTCGGTTTGGTTTACACTTTCGGTTCGATTCACATTTTTAGTTAAAAGGGTTTCGGTTGGAATATGGTAGTTTCAGTTGGAGTGGTTATTCGAACACTAGAAGAAAAATGACTCCAAAAACACTTTTTAGCCTGATTTGAGTCAAGAAACTTGTGTAGTATTATTGTAGACTCACCAAACTATCATAAAAATCAAACCTTTATGAACCATGCACAAAAAAATCACGTTTTTAACTTTGGTTTTGAACCTAAAAACTTGCGAAGAAACAAATTTTAAACCCTAATATAAATGAGTTTTATGCTTGTTTTGTGTGTTTTTTTTGTAGAAATAAGATCTAATATGTTACTTTTCCTACAATGGGAGAAGCGGTTATGGGTTTTTTTATATGTATTTCTTTTTTAACATGTAAATCTTGGTTGAAGCAAAAAACATACGAACCAAACTGTTATGTTCAAGAAAAGTATTTATTATTATATGAATTGGTCTTTGTATAGTTTTGATTAGTTTTATAGTTTTATCAGTAATTATTATGTAATAAAGTCTATCTTGGTCAAAGTTAAGTAATGTTGACCAATGTTTGACTAAAGTTAGGAAAATAGAATAGAATTAGCAATAAGTATAAATACCCATCTAGGAGGGGTATTTATACAAGTTTAACATTTGTTGTAATTCACTTCTCCCTATCATTTCTATTTTCTCTTTTGAAATGAAAATTTAGAAAATGATGAAGAATACTCTCTAGCTCTTCTCCTTCATTCTTAAGCTTTCGTATGATCACTACTATGCAAACATGACATATAACAAGTGATATCTATCGTCGGGAGAGATCTAGTGGGTGTTTCGTGAATCAAATCGAACTTAACCGTGTGAAATTTTGATCTACAAGCTTTTGTATTGATGAACACTAGGTTTCGTATGAGTTAGATTTATGATTTTATGAGTTTTTGATCTTAAAACGCATAATAATAGCTTTTGTAACCATCGAATTGTAGGTTTAATATCTAGATTACCAAAAATACATGTTTTAGATTGAGTTTGATAGAAAAATATTGATTTGATAGCTTTCGTAAGCAAGAAATAAGGTTTCGGTACGTTTTAGGCGGGAAAATAGCTTTCGTATTTCAGTTTTGAGCTTTCGTATTGTAGATTTGGTTTCGTAACTGGCATACGTAAGTGATTTCTTAGCTTTCGTAACGTAGTTAAGCTTTCGTAAACAGTAAACTAGCTTTCGTAACGTAGAATTTTGTCAATTTGAGAAAGATAACATTGATAATATCATTTTAAAATGCTTAAAATTAGATTGATAGACTTTTACTAGGTTTCGTAGCTAAGAATTTACATAAGTAAGACGTTTCTTAGATTTTACGAAAGTAGAGGTTATTTGGAATTTATGAAATGAGGTTTTGTAAATTGAAGCTTTCGGTAACCGTTTGGTTTTGTAAACAGTGGAAGCTTTCGTAAGAATTATGGTTTCATAAATAAGAGATTTCGTATCAAATACTTGGTTTTGGTTTCGTACTTCCAGCTTACATATCACAAGTTTCGTAAGGAAGGTTTGGTAATACAGTTTCTTAACTGTGGGTTTCATAAAGAAGGTTCTGTATTACAGTTGAGGTTTCGTAAGGCTTGGTTTCGTAACAGAGGTTTTGTAACATTGTATTCATAACTGGAAGGTTTCGTATCTCATTGGGAAAGGTTTCGTAACACAGTTTTGGGGTTTCGTAAACTGTTTTAGAGGTTTCGTAACACAGTCATTGGGTTTCGTAATACAGTTTCAGAGGTTTCGTAACACAGTTGGTGGATTTTGTAACACTGTTTCATAGGTTTCGTATCTCATACTTTCGGTTTTGTAACACATAATCTAAACTCGAATTACTTCATATGGATTTGTGTGGACCAATGAGAGTCGCAAGTATCAATGGAAAGATCTCGTGATCGTTGATGATTATTCTCGGTATACCTGGGTATATGTCACACCCTGAAAATTTCAGGTCAATATTTTAAACTTTTCCGATCATTATTTTTTATTTTTATACGTTACGTTTCAATCTGGCAGTTTACCGGGAAGTTAACCCGCGTAAATCTGAAAAACGTCATCGAACGCGTTCTGACTCCAGATTTTGATTAGTTTAGATATTATATGAGTTATTTTATCTTTTCTAAGTGTTTCGTAGTTTACGATCACTCCCGGTATTTATTTTTACACTTTAACGTTTAAATTACGTTTTTCGCGTTTTTGACCTAACGGAACCCCGGAAACCCAAAATCTTTTCGTGTAAACTTTAGTTATCGTCCATCTCATGTTCTTAAGTCAAAAATTTCGTTCATCCCTCCCCCTATACTCAAAACACATGCATACACACACTTAAATAAATCAAAGAGCATCTTTTATCTCTAGTTTGAATTTCAAAAATAAAACACCATCACATGCAAGAAAGTGACATCTTTGTAGTCACCTTCCATGCACCTTCATGTGTCTCTTACACCCTTTGTATTCATTCATCCATGGAGGACCACCTCTCCACAATGTTATAACATGGAATCTTATTCTAAGTGACTAGTTGGTTAGTGATTTAGGTTTGAACCCCCCTCCCCTTGTTGCTTGTTTGCGTCCGAACCCACACACACACACTTTTGGTGTGTGTTGGTCACTTAACCATTGGTTGCACTCTTGGTTGACTAGTCATGGACCCTTAACCTAATCTTGTCCTATAAATACCATACATACTTCTAACTTAGGGTTTCATTCTCATTTCATAGCCTCAAAAATCACCCAACTCTCTATTTTTCTCCCCTCTTGCTCACGGCACACACACACATACATACATAATCCATACTTTTGATTATCAAGATTCATTCATTCCAAGTTCATTTCTAAGGTTACCTAAGGGGTTTGCAAGTATTGGTTCTTTGATTTAAGGGTTTTCTTCAAGATCTACAAATTAGGGTTCGGTTATTATTTGGGGGTTTTCAAGATCTAGTGATTTTGGGTATAGATTTTGTGTTATTGCTTTTTGTTCTTCATTCTTTTAAGTATCTTGAATCTTTCTTTGTAGTTTTTCTTATGTTCTTCTTATATGTTCAAGATCCATACATCCATATGTTGTGTTTTAATTTTTGAAAGATTTTAAAGACAAGATTTCATAAATAATGATACTACTTTATTTCACTAGTTAAATATTATGTTCTTGGTGAGATGAGAGTTGAATGAGTGTTGCAACAATAGAAATGAAGGGATTAGGTTAGATTTAGGTGTGGTTTTGTTGTGGATTAGTTGTGAATGGAGATTAGGCTAGATTAGGCACTATTGTGAAGTTTGGGTGGATTTTGGTTGCGTTTTTGGCAAAAAGTGCTTGCTGTCCCAAATTTGTTTTGAGGTTTTGGTCGACCTAAAAATGTTTTCATTAGGCGTAAAAGTAGTTTTTGAAGAGCTTGTTTCGAATAGATAGTTTTTCATATATCGCACATTAAAATCAGACTTAAAACGGCCAAGTTATAGTCAAATGAAACTTAAAACATTTTTTGGCAAAACCAAGTGAATAGTTGCTGTTGTGAATAGTAAAATGAGTTTTCGCACACTTTCGGATATTTTTGGACTTTCTAAACACTAGCAAAACATATAGTAACACATACCTATTGATTAGTATCATTTAAAGACGCCGTTAGCATATTTTGGGAAAAGCGATAAAGTTACTAAAAATAGTAAGTTTGGTAAGAATTTAGCGGAACAGACTTAGAAGTTAAGTGATTAAGGCTCGTTAGTGCGTTTTGAATTATGGAAACTTAACAAATGTAGGGGACAATATTAACGTCCCGAAAGTAAAAACTTTCCTAAAATAGAAGCTTTCTAAAAATAGTAATTTTTGGTTAAACACCGAAACTTAACGAAAAACTATATGATTTCATTTCATCATGTTTTGTTAAACAAACTAAAGCAAACACACAAGGATGTATTTTGGTGATGAACATATTGTGCAATTCTTGGCATACTTTCCGTGTTTCTAAAGACGCGTTATTAATTCTAGGTTCGCGAGCTGATATTTCTATATCATCTTTTACTTGCGTGATTATCATTTGCTCCTTTTGCTAAGGTGAGTTCATCATAGCACCGGTTTTTACTACTTTTTACTTTACTATTGTAGGGGAGAAACATGCTTGTTTCAAACTATGGACCACAGTTACTTTAATCTTTCCTTTTCCTGATATCGTGTTTGCCTAAGTAACGAATAGACCACTAATGCCCGATTATCATGAACTGACAATTGCTTAACCTAACCATAACTGGTTAAGTGAGCGCGCATGTTGTAAATGGATCTATTGGTAGTTAATTATCCCTATCCGGGTAAGTAGCGGCTTACTAATCGCGGAGGTCCCGAACAAACGAATAATACCAGATGTCGGCAATGTCAATAGGTGATCTTGGCAGATACCTCTAAGGCTGGGTAATACTATTTGGCATATAAAATGATTCCTTTTTAAATTGAACTTCGGTTCAAGAAGCTTAGTGCATAACTAAATGCATTTTATGTGAAGTTGTATCCATTAAAAGCTGTCACAATGCGTACTGTGAGACTGTGGTCCACTTTTTATATAAATTCCAACCTAGGAATTCACTCAACTTTTAATGTTGACCATATTTAGCAATGTTTTCTCTAGGTGCTTAGTTTGTGATGTCTTTGCTTGCTATTGGTGTTCCTTGCATTTGACCGATTTTCAAGACTTATTAATATCTATGTTAACATCGTTATCAAACTTTAAAAACCTTTTATTCGCTTCGTATATTATCGCTGGCCTAAGAAAAACTTTAACTATTTAAATACAATGCAACTATGTAGGATATTTTAAACGTACGCCTTAGAGGTCGTTCTTTGATCTTGTGTGATGTGTTATTATAAACTCAACGTCCCCAGGAACACGTTTTTCTGTCCAGGCCCCGTTTGGGGGCTGGACGATTGGTAACCATATCCAAGGTTATAGATAACCAGGAAAGTCATACTAGTACTGGTCCTATAACTAGTAAGTGATCAAACAAGTTTTACTTTGCTTTACGTAAATAATCCTATAGATAGGACAACGAGTATTAAGAATAATTAACATTTCCATAATTATACAATACGATTATTTTATTCCATACGTAATTATCTCGTGTTTTATATAAAAGTTTTTACAATTAATAATAGATCTTCCCCTAGGACAACGAGTATGCCTCAATGGTCTCTAAAAACGTTTTCTCAAGACATCATGAGTGATACGATGGTCATTAAAACTTCTACATAAATTTACATAAATAATTTTAATAACATCAAAACTTGTCACAGTCTTGACCTCTCTACCCTACGAGTATCTTAACTGACCCGAAACCCGAGTGGTGAGTTGAGCACTCCGTCCCCGTACTTTCATTTCTCCGATGTCTCTCATACCATCATCATAGAAACATGCCGATTAAGTTGAACAATGACTTTAACCTGTCGCCGGTCGTAACATTCCCATTTTTGGAAACGCGACTTCTCAGAACCGGAATTATTTATTTTTCTTTTATTAATTTGATTTGAAGAGAATGGACGCTAACAATACAAGGAACTGATGTTTTTCCCAAGGATCAAGTGTATTATAACCAAACTAATTCAATCTATTAAAGCTAATTGCTGTTTATGAGTCAACCCCTTGGGCTCATGATGTAGCATGAAATTCCAATGTGGCAAGGAATTGCCAACAACAAGATAACGACAAAGGATCGCGGAGATGCTTACACTGCTAGACCCCAAATAACAAAATTGGATATGTAGAAAAGTTTACCTCTATCTAACAACGACGTAATTTAGCGCCTCACTGAAACGAGCAAAGTGGAGTGAAATAAACCTATAAGAGAGTTGGCCAACGAGTAAAAGATTTTAGAAAACCCCGTTTTAATAACAACTAGAGTACCGCGAGTTCGCAAATTTAGAGAACCTGAAATACCTACTATTGAGTGGAAAATCAGGACATTACAAAAGTGATAGGTCAATATCCGACGTAGTTTTTAGAAGAAAAACTCAGCGCGAACTCTAAGGTCGTCAAAATAATGTTGATACTTAAAGAGAGATTTCCTATCGTGCCTAAGTAGAACCTAAATAGACTTGGACCGTAACCCTAAGAGTTATTCACTAGTACTTACCCTATTAAACTTCGTGGAATATTAGTGGATGATCTAAACCCCTGTTCATTTGTGTCATGGCGATTTCGTTAGTTTTACACTTCATTCTCAAAAAATTTAAGTAAGATACTTCCTCAAATATATAAACCAGACTATACAACCATTTCGACTATTATTTTAAAAACCGCTTAACTGTTAAGACCTAAATTGGACGTTATACTATGAACTATTTTAGTGTCGTAATAAAACTAATTGTCTTTTTCCTATGAACTATTGTCCGTCTTATATACATAGAAGTTAACTGCGTTATAAAACTATTTTACCGCCAGCTTACAAACGTTTAGCCTGAATAGTCTTCCTGTTTAATCAACACCTTAACCGCTTTCACAATCATTTATAAACCATAGTCTATATCTAAAAAACTAGCGTCACCCTCATAAACTAATTTATAGACATTTTATATCTACTTTATCATCAGTACTGCGAACCATTTGCTGCTTGCGTATTAACCAATTTTACTACCATTCTATAAAAACAATTTATTACCAACTTAATAAACTTGTTACGTCATAACCCTAAAAACTATTTTGCTATCATTAATATAAACGTTCCATACGCCTTCCAGAGCTTGACGCATTATTGCAATTATCTTATTAACCATTCCGCTAGTATTTTTATAAAAACCCGTTATTCCTCCTGTCATCCTATAAACCATTTTTGTGGAATCTTTATAAACTACTTCATTAACATAAACTGTTTCACCGTTGTTTTATAAACTGTTCTAGTGCCATCTCATAAAACTACGTTTCACGAATCACATACTTTTTCAAAACTACTTGATCTTAATCTTTTTAAACCCATTTTGTCGTCGTTCATAAACTCTTTTGCCACTATTTTATAAACCATTTCGCTAACACCTTTTAAACTATTTTGATTATATTTCATATAAAACTGTTTGTCAATCTCTTATAATTATCCTACTATTATCTTATAGCTTATCTGGCTAGCATTTAATGAACTAATTTATTTCCATCTTATAACCTATTTTTGTAGTATTGATTTATAAGCTCGGATTGCTAACCCTATTATAAACTACTTTGCAGTCATTTTACAAACCGTTTCATTGTCACCTCATGAATTAATTCGTTGTCGTTTTAAAAACTATTTTGCTAGTCAAATTGATAAACTATGTTTGTATCATCTTAGAACTACTTCGTGTCTTCTACAAACTATTACGAGTGTCATTTTCATAAAATTTTTGGGGATGTTGTCAACTCGTAAAATATTTGATACCCTATTATGAACCCCCTTAAATTTTACGTTATAAACCGTCAAGTGTCTTTCTCTGTAAACTTATTTTGATATCACCTCTTGATCTATTTTACGTTACTTTTACAAAATGTTCTTTGTCGCTATATAAAACTATCTTGACTTTGTTTTTACGTAACTTTCTCTATCTTATAAACCATATTGTATATACCATGTAACTTTGAGAAACATAACACTAGTTTTGACGAAATGAACATTGCATCGTTAGTCCTTAATTATACATAGCCTGATCACCTATGTATAATTCAGGAAGGACCATGCTATGCTGGGAGTAGTCACCCTTAAAATTTTGTAATTTACCTTTACTTTCCATTTTTATTTTCCTTCTTTTCTCTACATTATCAACGAGATTATATCGAACTCGTGCTTTATTAATATTTTACGTGCGTATTCGTGAGTCGTGTCGGTCACGGTGGTTAATTCATATTCATACCGTAAGGCGTCAATAACTAAGCAAATTTTTCTCAAACCTTAGCAGAGTATGAAACCACCATACCCTTAGCCGAGAGACCGAATCCTACACCTCGTAGTCACTATAAATATGGATATATAAGAACTTATAACGTAACAGAACTTATCAGCTCTAATTGAAAGCTTAATAACCAAGAGAACTAGTGAGATTCCAATCAAATACATACCTTTTCGTGAGTTAAATCTACATAACATATGAGATTCATGTACCGGACAAAACTTTTGATTGACCCTTAATTAAAGCAAATGACAATATTGCAGAGTGCATTGGAACCTATTGATAAAGCCCACCTCAGTTGAGTTTTGGTCTCTTTAAGTGTCATCGACCCAATCTACTGTAGACACTAAATTCCCTTTTGAGTTAGCCGACGGAAAGAATCTCGACAGTTGGTACTTCATTAGAGATTGTATACTGATTTATCTCCCGAATCAGCCTATTCAAGATAGACTTAATTACCATAGAAACCTGGGAAGTTTCTATGTTATCATTGTGTGAGGATTGGTTGACAAGGTACCTAGATCATTTGTGATAAAAGATTGTTCGTATACCTTTAGAATGATTGAAACTTTAACCATTCGAACAATAGAGTGATAGAAATGCATCGATATTTGCTAGTAAGCAAGTTTTTTGGTTGATTGGATTGATAATGTTGGAGCATGGAAACTTAGAGACTCGGAGGCATGTTTATGTTTTGAGAGAAATAATGTAACAAACCCTCCCCGCTGTGCCCTGCAGATGCGCAACGGAAATTATCAATTTGGTGTTACTAAATAGCAACATCCATTACCCACGAATATAGAAAACGACCTAAAATAAGTAACGATTAAACCCATAAGTGTTCAAAATTATTCAGAGTTAAAAAATGTTCTTAGGTCTCCCGACAAATCGTAACCCCAACCATAACATTATTTGAGAAGACTATTGTATCAAATAAAAGACATAGTTTTAAACATAACACAAGACATTGTTTTTGAAAGAAATAGAAACACACAATAAGCCTTTCCTTTATCTCAATTCCATAGTACACCACGCCCCTCCAACGTCAGTCGTTGCCTTCAAGCCTTGATTACCTTATGGATAAAACATGTTTAAAACGTCAAACAACAAGGTAGTGAAATTCATAAGTTAAAAGAAATCATAAGTAAGAGATCATTGAACACATAATTAGTTTCATGTGAAAACAAAGCAACAAATGGAAATGTATATCAACTCTTTTCTTTTAAGCCATTAAGCTACATGGACATCCCAAACGGTTAACAAACATATGGTCATTTCAGATGTATTTAGAGGTGTCCCCAAAGCTAGGTATTAGTTGTCATAATTACCTTTCTAGAATTTCTAATAAACAAAATGTACGTTTGATCAGGGTGAGTTTTCACAAGGATTCAAACCCCGGACAAGGCTGTCAAACCCAATAGATCTATTTAATGCATTATGGTTCACCCATTATTGCGATAGACTGTTCATGAATTAAGGGACTTCGACAATAGCAACTTATGCGGAAACAATCTCATATCGTTAGTTCCTATCATAACCATAAAATCATATGTGTTCAATTTTATAAAACAAACATGTATCTCCCTCGCGGGTTTAAAACATTTAAAATAGTTCAAAAGCGAGGCTATGAACTCACCTTAAGCAAAAGATCCAAATCAATTAATCAACAAGCACAATAAGCTTCACGTCTCAACCGCGACCTATATATACATATATAGCGGCACGTGACTAAAAGTATATTAAATCATATAATGTATATATATGTATTACTATTACGTATATATAATCATATACTAAAATGCTCCAATGTGACGCAAAAACATTTCACTGAGCAATTCATCAATTATTACAACGTTTCTTACAAAGTTTCCATTTTTAGAAAGTTTGCCGAAAGTAAGGATAATATAATCCAAACTTAGCATTTCATCTTAATTTAACTAACATTACGAACCCTTTACTTGTTATAAACTATATTCAAAAGTATACGCAAGTTTGACTTTCAAAAGTCAAACTTCGTAGTTGACTTTTTACCCCAAAATGACCCAAACTTGACTTGGCCGTAAAATCTTCGTTTTTAGGAGTTACAAGGCCCACCTTATATCAAAACGGACCTTAGAACATCCTTTATCATATTTAAAAGCCTAATTTAGATTTAAAGAATTTCTCAACACGCTATGACTAAGTCAAACTTTCTAGTCAACAAATGTCAACACAAAGTCATACAAAAACTCATTTTTGTCAAAGTCCAATTATTCTAACATGCTTAACCAGCCTAAAAACATGTACTAAAACCATCAAACATGTGTTTACACTTGTAACACTTTCAAATCGATTTTGCACTTGAATCATCTAGCTACATTACATAGATGCAATAAACATCTAATTAATCAAAAAGAAACATAAACCATGCTCACAAAGCTATACCAATAGCTTTACTATGCTTCCCCTTTGACCTTAGATTAAGACGAACCACAAGACCTACCAAACAAACTTTTTCAAACTCAACCACTTCAATAAAACACTTAATTCTACCAGCTATAAACACATTCCTTTATACACCAAATCAAGAGAAATTGACCAAAAAACCCAACTTTCAAAATACTCATTGCATGTAAGGTTTTCTTAGTGGGATTTGTAGAGGATTGAACAAGGATTAATATGGTATAATCGGATTTAAAATGCATGGAAGTAATATTTTTGATAATGAAATTATTGTATGGTGTTGGGTGTTCCGAACGGCCCAAAAAGGAGGAGGGAGGAGCAATAGATAAAGAAAAATTATTGGTAAAGATTGAAATGGAAGTATTGTGCTTTCTTTTATAGAAATGGACTTTGATCATTTGGCAATTTTAAACCCCTCGTTCAATAAGTCTTTGCAATTTTATTACAAACCATTCTTTATAAGTAAATTCGACCAACATATCAGGTCTCATCACGTTTGTAAATATTTTAAATCCGTCCCACTGAATATAGTTTAAAACGTTAAACCTCGTAAAACACGACCTTTAAACACGATTTTTACAAAAACTTGGGGAAACGACGAAAAATACAAAATTAACATATTTACGCTCTCGGAGCAATCAAATATATTTTTCTGACTTTCTTAAATGCTAAAAACAAATAGAAACTAAATCACGGAATGAAATTCACCAATAAATGGGAACTCTAATCAACCACATATAGCATAACGACTATAATTATTTACGTAATTAAAAATAACTATCTTAGCTAAGGATAGACGTTGAAACGTAAACACTGTTGTTACATCAACCTCACCATTAGGGAGTGCCGTCCCTGGCACTCAGCTCAGTCTCATCCACTCTTTCTGCTTCGATCTTATTGTAAAGAAGATAGGGTACTTCTTCATAATCTGATCCTCACGTTCCAAGAAAATTCTTTACCTCTTTGCGATTCCCAACGAACTTTAACAATATTGTATCCGACTATGCTTAAGACTCATAACCTCTTTATTAACAATCGCTACTGGTTCCTCAATCATAAGCTACTTATCATCAGTTGAATTTCTTCCCATCGAACAACAACTTTACCTTCCGCTAAACACTTTTTTGAGATCGAACGATGAAAATTACTATGAGATCCCCTCAACTTTTCAGGCAACTCCAATGTATAAGCCACAAGACCAATTCTAGCCAAAACCTTGAATGGACCGATATAACGTGGACTTAACTTTCCGCGCTTGTCCAAAATGCACAGCGCCCTTCCCATGCGATACCTTATGTTGAAGAAATCGTTTTAGCCCAACTAGTATGATAATAGACAATGATTGAAAACACGCAGCGAATAATAAAGAACACAATCAAAGTTATACAAGTTTTCTTTATTGAACGTGTATCCCTATTAACCCCCAACTATAATTTGGGCTACACCAACTGAACTATGGTGTACTAATTCGACTCTCATCAGTCGACATGCTATTCTAACTATCAAGACCTCCATGGAGAGCTCTAATTTCAATGTGGTTTTTTCTAAATGCCTGTACTCCTTTTATAGCATAAGGATTCCTAGGCTTAAAAGGAAACTAATTAATATTATTATGAATGAATCAAATAAATTATCCTTCTCATTATTAATATCATTCCTTATCTAATTTGACCAAATCATGTAATCTTTATCTTTATGCTTCTATGAGCATATCTTTTATTGTATCTTCTGATATCTTCCATCTTTTGTAGAATATACTCCACCAGCTTGAAGAATCTCTTATTGTCGATTTAGGTCCTTTTCCTTTAAGTCCTTCTTGTTTCATTCTTATATTTATTTTGTCTCATCAAATCTAGAGAATCCCAACAATCTTCCCCTATTTGATGATGACAAAACAAACAAAGTCTTCGTACGAACTTCATCATAAAGCCAAAGCTTCCCCTGAAGCACAACCTTCTGATTCACTATTTAGCCTCTCTGGGTGGGGGTAGTGGGGTTTGTAACCTTGCAATTTCTGGCCAAATGTCCAACCCTATTGCACTTCACACATCTTACAGTGCAAGGGCCTACGTGATGAAGCTTACACTTATTGCAGAGCGGCAAGGTACCTTTATATTTCTTTACCTCGTTGTTACCAGCCACATAGGCTCTAGCAACATTCTGTCCCCCAGTATTCTGTCGTTTGTAGGGTGGTTGTTGCCCACGGTTGTTTCCATAGTTGTTGTCCAATCTTCTCTTGTTCTCTGCATTTCTCACAGCATAACCCTTCAACTTTTGATCCATCAAGTTGTTGGCAATTCGAACAGCATCTTGTAGTCTTGTAGGTTCTGCAGCAATCACATTCCCTTGTATGTTATCGGGAAGGCCTCCAATGAATTTCTCCACCCGATCTTCCTCCTCGGGAACCATTTTGGTACACATCATAGTGAGTTCCTGGAACCTCTGAGTGTAACTAGCGATGTCATTGTTTTTCACCGACAGATTCCACAACTCGGTTTCCATCTTTTGGATCTCATTCCTCGGGCAATACACTTCAGTCATCAGTTTCATCAGCTCTCTCCATGACAAAGCGTATGCGGGAATCAGTTCCGATGGTTTCTTATGAGAGTTCACCAGGTTAGTGCATGTCGAGTAAAGGTTCAAGTTGCATACTTCACTTGATATTTCTCGGTCTCCCCCCCTCGGACAGTTGCTGATGGGAAACACAGTCTCCATCTTCTCACTCCACCTTCTCAGACCAACCAACTCCTTCGGTTCCTTTAATACTTGTTGTTGACACTGCATGAAGTCCTGGTAAGTACAATTCTACAAAAGCAATCCACCTATCGCCGCTTCCATTATATTGTGGTTCTCATTTCTGTCCGGTATGGCCACCTCCATTGTTTCATTTCCTTATTACCATTTTCCATTGTATTCACCATTCCCGTTTCATATCGTTTCCATGTTTATTCCCATTCCCGTTTCCTTTATCATTTCCATTTTTATTTCCCATTCCAGTTCAAGATTTTGGTTAACTTGATGTGCTTTAGAGCTGCGTTCACAGTTGATCGACTTTTCTTCAGTTGCGGCGATGGGTCATCCCAGTACGCGTGTGTGTTCATTGTTCTACATCACAAGGACACACCCATAGTGAGATTTTTAAACGAATATACAACATCATGGTAATGTTAATTATACCATGATATGAATATAATTTAATTTTAAACACGTTTGCAGGAAAAAAAAATAAACAATATAGATAATAAGCGTGAGAATCAAAAACAAGCTTTTCATTTATTTAAATAAAAGCATAATTTGATTACAAACAATATCCAAAATGGTTCATGATTACAATTATTTTACTGCTAATACCTCGACGCTACCCATCGGCCTTATGTCCTTACCATGATCAGGTGCAACTAGACTATGGACGAAAGCCGACGCCTTCCCCAATATATACGAACTCCAAACCTCCTATGTCTCCCTCGAGAATCATCACGATCACTAAGGATCATTTTTTTTGTTTTTTTTTTTTTGACGAAACCTCCTCCCTGTGAAAGGGACTTATGAAGACAGAAGGCTACTCACACGATCCCTCTCATATCCAACATAGCAGAACCTTGAGGTTCTCCAACTCATGGTATAGATCATCTCGCCATCCTAGCCCTGTCTCCACGAGCGATCAACTGATCGGCCTGCCATTGTCTCTGAGCAGTCTCAATCCCAAACAATCTTTATAACACGAACCTCTGACATGTGATGGTTAATTAAGTCACGGACAGCCATTAACCCAAGTCACCAGCGTATCCTCGATCGACCTAAACAATTTGCGCATCCCTGTGCCAGGTAAGTCAGGAGAATCCTCCTCAGCTTGGCTCTACAATTCCTCCTCAACTACGGTGCAAGGATATGGGTCGAACTTCCCAAACATATCTTCCAGCGCTGGCGTCTGCCTCATACTCCTTTGTGTCATCCCTGGCATCCCTATGCGGGGGATCAATCCCAACACGATCTCCTATTATCCCCGATCAACACTACCTAACTCCACTATAAACCCCAGTCCCTTGTAAGACAAACCTCGGCATCCTCTCTTATGCTTAGCCTACGATGAATTTGAATCTCCTAAACTCCTTATGAGTTGGCTGGTGACAGATCAGCCACGAGTATGAGCTATAGGATTCCCGTAACTGGTATGGATAATGGTGCCTGATTAACCGGTGAATCTACATCTACTTACGAGATGAGCTTCCAGTGAATGTGTGAAGATTAAGTGCCATGGTTCTCTGATGATATCTCCTGATGAGACTTGATGTAGTCGGTGTGGTACCCAAGTAGATATAGGCCAGCCGCACACCACGACAAATGCCTCTCAATACATCGTGGTGCTCTCCTCGGAGGGTAACACAATCTGGGTGATACATCTCTAGTAAAGATCCCGAAAGAGCTGGATTTGGCGCATCCAATCCCAAAGAATGAACTGGCGAAGAATCCGAAGATGAACTGGAAGAAGATGAGTGATGATCTGGAGAACGAGGTGATGCATGCCTCGATGCTAATCTATGAGCTGGTAAAGGTCCAACTCTCTTCCTTGCAGTCAACAACTTACGCGGCGTTAAGAAGGGTGCGGTTAAGGTGGACCAAAAGGAAATAGGCTCCCGGGTCGGATAAGAGTCGCTGACCGTCGACGAATCCCGGGAGGGGCAGTAACAGGAGCAATAGGAAACTCATGTGATGATGATGGACGTGCTGTTACCATCTCCGCCATACGAGCACGGTAGTTTAGCAACATAAGGGTCCTGCAGTGGTGGTCCATCAGAAGAATCAGTGCATATGAATGGTGAAATAGCTGGTAGCGGGGAAATGTGCTCTGGTGAAGTCATCTCATCTGGTGAATCAGAATCGGAACCCGTATAGGGAACCAAGCCACACAATCCAGTGGGTGAAGCGACAAGAGTCGTCTCAACCATAGGAGCGGCAGAGGAAATAACAGGAGCAATCATAGAAGTCTCTGGAGCAACCACAGAAGTAGAGGGAATAACAGTAGGAATAATCACCAAAAAGAAATAACCCGATTCGAGGGCGGGTGATTCCCCACTCTCATCGAAGAATCAGATAGAAATAATGATAGCTGAAGTGCCTATAATCTTAGCAAAAAGCAAAATTTTATAAATCTCCTCGTTATCTGAAACCTTGCAAGGCATATAAAGAATTGCTAATATGAATGGCAAGGTAAGGTTGGCAATATGTAATACTCTTACGTATATATAGTATCATCATATTATGTATGACAGCACGGAGAGAGTCAACAAAGTAAGCACAAAAAAGGGCACTCATAGGTCACATTATGGTTATAGCCCTGACTATTAATAACTTACCTGGTTCTCTATATCTTGCTCTGATTACAAGCTGTTACACCCCAACGGGCCTAGTCGTGGATATACGTGTCGAGGGCGCGTGACGTTATATACAATCCAATCCAAAGCAATTAAAGAACGACCACTAATCATGGACGTTTGAAAAAAGTTTATTCGTTTGGTGCATAAATTAAAAATAGATTTAAGTTTTACAGCCCATAATAATTAAGTTAAAAGTAGCGGAAGCATAACAAAGTTTTAATAATGACAACGAGTAAATAATAGATAAGTCTTGAAATTGGCGAAGTCACATAGCACATAGACTCCACATAGCATCAAGAATCAATCCAAGCTAAGCACCTGAGAAAACATGTTTAAAACGTCAACATAATGTTGGTGAATTTCAATTAGGTTTTAAGTTAATGTATGGTGGACCACTCAAGATTTCGAAACAATGTGTACTACAATATCGAAACAGCATCACATAAAAGTATTTTCTGTTGCACTAAGCTCTTGACATGAAGCGAATTAATCGACAGGCACATTGCATGACTTCCGTTTTGCACGCATATATTCCTGCCCTGAACCAGGTTGTCCCAAAACCCAAAGACCACATTAATGTTACAATCGGACATGGCATATATCCGTTTGTTTCTTCGTTAGTGGGAACCTATGCGGATAGGATATTAGTACCAATAGATCTATCTATTCACTTGTGCTCACCCTTCAACGGTCCTTCCGGTCGCTCGAACTAACTATTCATGATAAGTTGGGCAGTTAGTAGTAGGTTTGTAAGGCAACTTAGGCAACACATATAAACCAGTAAAACTCGCGTAATAAAGAAATTGTGTCCAATTTAAAAGCAAACAATGTTTCTCAACCATAGTATAAGCAGTTTGTTAATCAGTTTAAAACTGTGAGGCTATGAACTCACCTTAGCAAGGTTAAGCGATACCACAACAAATGATGATGATATAAGGAGGTCTAGCCGCGACCCTAGTGTACGTATGGGGTTTGAGACTTTGCATTTATCAAAAGAAACAAGTAAAGCAATCCATGTTCATCATTTTAAAGCATACAGTGTGTTTGCGTTTTTAGTAATAAAAGACTTTGAAAACTTTCCATGTCTTAGTTAAATCTGAACACTTGCAAAAGCTCTATTTTTTAGAAACCTTCCTTTTAGGAAATTTTTTAAGTTAAAACGTTAATTGCGGTTTCCTATTTTCCTTATGTTTCCATTATTTTTACAATCGCATAAACATTCTAATACCGCCTAATCCTTGGTGTTTAAATCGCACTAATGTCCTCCAATTCGTACCATTTTATATAAGTCTACTTTTCATTATGGTCGTCATCTCAATTAAACCTTATCCTGATTTCTAGTTGTTCTAACTAATTACCCAACATTTCTATATGTTTCGCTTGCATTTAAAGCATCTAAAATCGTCCAAAAGTGCCCGAAACCCCCTTTTTCTTTTCCAATCAGCAAGCATTATTTAGAGTTTTCTAAAAAATCTATTTTTCCGATTTGTGGTAAAAATGTCTTTCATTTTTGGACTTTTAGGCCTAAGCGGTTGCCATCATTATAGTAAAATCTCATTCCGGACAACTTTCGTGTTTTATACTTAAGCCGATTCGGACCCGAAGGGCTCCGATTTGCTGATTTGGTCATTAATATTTCCATTTTCGCCGAAAAATGTTTCGAGTTTTATTTGGCCATAAGTTGGCCGTTTTATGTCCGATTTTAAAGTGTGGTATATGAAAAATTATCTATTCGAAATAAGCTCTTCAAAAACTACTTTTACGTTATATAAATATTTTTAAGTCTATTCAAAACCCCAAAACAAACAGTCGGGACTTGCGAGCTATTTTTATCGAAAAGTGCCTCAAAATCAAACCCTACTCGCATTTTTGGTGGCCTTAATCTAGTTCAACCTTTATTTACAACTAATCCACCACAAAACTAACCTTAATCCAACCTAATCTCTATTGTTGCAACTCTCATCAACTCTCAATCTCACCAAGAACATATTATAAAACATAAACATAAAGTGGTAACAATATTTACTTCCATTTTATAAGAGATGACAAATATTAACTTATTTCTTTGTATTAAATTTACACAAACACATGGATCTTTTATGAACAACATAGATCTATAAAGAACATAGATGAAACCAACAAAGATTTAAAGAACACTTACAAATCAAGAAGAGCAAGTAGTGAAAATACAAGATCTATACCCAAATACTATAGATCTATAAAAACCCCAAATAATCTTACAAACCCTAATTTTGTAAGTCTTGGAATCAAAGAATTAATGCTTCACAACACCTTAGATATAACTAGGAATGAACTTTAAACACTTGGATCTTGCTAGAAATCAAAAGATATGGATGGTGTATGTTGGTGTGGTGGTGCCGTGAGCTAGGGAACACAAGGGAGGAAGAAAGAAAATTTTTGAGGCTTGTGGATGTGTTATAACCCTAAGTCGTGAGATGTAGGGTATTTATAGGATCAAGTTAGGGTTTTGTGGATCATAGTTCAAGTCATGTGGCTTGAACCACTCCTTCTTGACTCACCATATGGTGCGTCCGGTTTTGGGTTCACAAGGCAAGACCACACAAAAATTTTACTAGCTAAGGTTCACTCAAGATGGATATGGTTCAAAGTCACTAGTCAAATGTGTAAGAATAGTGTAAGTATTCACATGCAAGTGTTGTATGATAAGTATACTCATGAGAGTGAATCTCATGCGTCATTTTTCATGTTTACATGCACACATGGGTGAGGCTTTCAAAATAAGATGCCAAATCTTTAATTTAGAGTTCAAGTATACATGTTGTTGTGGTTTAGGCGCCACATTTTGGCTAGGGAAAGGAGGTGAACGAAATTTTTAGTAGTATGACACTAGAAATACGATAACTTGAGTTTACACGAAAAGATTTCGAGTTTCCGGGGTTCCGTTTGGTCTAAAACGCGAAAAACGCAATTTAAAGGATAAAACCCTAAAATTAATATCGGAAGTGATTAAAAATCACAAAACACTCAGGAAAGCTAATATAACACATATAATGCCTAAATTAATTTATAACCGATGCCGGAATGCGTCCGATGATGTTTCTCAGTTTTTACGCAGTTTAGTTCCCCGGTAAACTGTCAGATTTAAACGTAACGTATAAAATTTAAAGTAGATGACCGGAGTGGGTCTGAATACTAACCGGGATTTTACGGGGTGTGACAATATCCCCTCTTAAGTTCCACAAATAAAATCAAACTTTTAACTACTCAGTTTCGGATCTGTACGAACACTAAAAAGTTTGGACCTAAAAACCATACTTAGACTACAAATCAGAAGCTCTCCTTTGGGGGATTTTTAATAGACACATAGAACTAAACTCCTGCAGATTGGATAATCCTAATTTAAATTTTAAGTGGGTGTTATACATCTCGTAATCTGACCTAAGTCTAACCCGAATTTACTGCTTTGACAACCTTTCTTGTAACCAACATTTGAATGACTTCCCGACCTTTAAAAATATTTCGATGGGCGGATGTTTCGGACACTAGACTCTTTGTGCATACATCAATTCATGCTGCTAACCTCTTGATATTCCGAATCAACACAACCCTAATCCCTGTTCAAACCTAAATCAAACTTTTAAACGCATTCTCTTAAACCTTACCGATACACCACCTCATCATACTGATTAATTCAATCCCTAATCATTATTAACTAGTTTAATTATATTAATTTATAGATTTTATAAAACCCTAATTATCCATCTTAATAATTTTTACATGATTTAATGATAACTAATTAACAAAAGCTTAATTAAAACATACCTAAACCTTGATTCTTGAACAACAAATCGCCTAGCTTGATCTTGAATAAATAAAATCTTTTTTTTCTTTCTCTTGAATTCGACCGATGTATAAAAAAATAAAGGATATGGGTTTGTGTTTATAGTGTGGGGAAAAGGATCTAGATAATCACCATATTAGAATCCTAATTATACTAAAATTAGTTTTTCCCTTAATTAGAGTCCTACTAGGATTCGACTTTATTCTTTTTGTTCTAAAATTAGTATTTACTATTCATGTATAATTTTTTTTATCTTTTATTAGTTAAATAATTACTTTAATACCTTAAGTTTTTATAAAAACCTAAGCTAATTTGGTAAACCATTTTTCTTATAAACTACTTTCTAAAAATAACTTTGTATTTCCAAATTCACTTTCAATATATGGAAAGTTTACTACCAACTTTCATATTTCAACCACATTATTCCTTTCCCATATCACACACTTCCTATAAACGCTTAATCCTTAAAACCAAGTATTGACGTAGCAATGCGTGCACACGTTTTTCATATCCATTATCACCACACGTGAACGAATGGAATACTTAACACCAAATTCAAACACACCCAAAATGAGATGCCCATACACCTCAAAATGATATCAAGCACATAATTAACTCACATAGCCTACATAAATTCACATAGCACAACACTTACACACAGAAAAATGAACTCTTAGCCATTTCTAAAGGTTTAAACTAACCTGCTCAAATCACGGTTGTCACATGCAACACACAAATGATGAATTTCTAAGGGTTTGATTAACCATCATGGGTCACCCCGACACCATGCCCAACATTAACCACTTCATTAACACATTACACTAGTCAACTACAATTTATTCAGAATTGCAGAATTTTAGTGTATCTTTACTAATTTAAAAACCCTACTTGTTGACCTTCATAATTTATACCAAAAATCACCTAAGTTCATTTATGAGTTTAATAACTACCTTGTGATTCCTCAGTACTAATTACATGTGCAACTATCCCAAATAAAATCCAACTTCAAAACTGTCCCAATTCGGATCTGATTGCACACTAAAATGTATGGCCCTAATTACCATACTTAGACACACAATCAGAAGCTATCCTTCTAGGATTTCTTTATATACATATTGAACCTAGTTACTGTAGTTTCGCTAACCTTAATTCCACTTTTAAGTTAGGGTTTTATCCTCCCAAACATGACCTAATTCTGACCTGTATTTACTGTTTTGACAACTTTTCTTGTAACCAACATTTAACCAACTTCCAAACTTAAAATCATTCAAGGCTGGACTTTTTGAAAAATAGAATCTTTGAACTACAATTTAGGCTCTTAAATCATATCAAAACACGTTTCTAACATCTAGATATCATCAGTTTAACACAGACCTAATTCTGTAAAACCCTAAATCAAGATCTAATGCAAACCCGAACATGCAACATGCATGATCATAACCTTAAACTAACCCTAATCATCATTCCATCATTAAAGATCATATGTAATCTATATTTTATGTAAACCCTATATCCATTATAAGTCTTGTAACATGATTGCATAATTCTTACTAAGTTAAGCATACTTACCTCTTGATTTCTTGATCCTAACACCGATTATTGGTTACTTCTTGATCAAGATTCTTGGTTCCTTGTTCTTAGGGAGGGAGAAGTCGACACCTAGGGTTTTGGGGCTGAATGAGTCATGGTTTTTGATATATAGGCTAAGGGATAACCTATCAAATTAACTAGCATCCTAATCCTACTAAAACTCCTCTAGATAAGGCCCAGAATCCTTTTTCTTTTTTTTCCTTTCTTAGGCCGATTTATATATACATACATATATTTATTTATTTATTTTAAATTATTATTTACATTATAATTTACATTACCTTAAATTTCTACAAAAATCTATGATAATTTGGGTAAACCTTTTTACATAAACGCTACTTACTAAACTTTTTTGAAAATAACTTTCATTTCACATTTCACTTTCTATATTTAGAAAGTCTTCTATAAATATCTAAATTTCATTCACTTCACTTTTTACCAACATGATACGTTTCCTATAAACACTTAACACAAAATCATCCAACTATTGACGTAGCATTGCTTGCAATACGCCATTCCTTTCCATTATCATACACCTCAAAATGATATCATGCACCTATTCAAACCACTTAGCACACATATATAACACATAGCACACAAGAAATCACACAAAATAAACTCTTAGCCATTTCTAAAGGTATCACTAACCTGATTAAATCACGGATGTTACAGTAGCCCATCCTTGAGGAAATCTCGTCCTGAGATTTAACTAGCAGGCTCAACAACTCGGTCCACGAACAACTGTGGATACTTAATCCTCATTCGATCTTCGTGTTCCCAAGTAAACTCTGGACCATGTTTCGAATTCCATCTAACTTTCACAGGCGCTATCTTCCTATGTTTTAACTTCTTAATTTCTTGATCCATAATCTCTACAGGTTCCTCGACAAAACGAAGTGTCTTATCGACCTTGATCTCATCCAATGGCACATGCAAATTAGCATCCGCTAGACACTTCTTTAGATTTAACACATGAAACGTGTCATGCACGTTATTCAACTCCTCAGGTAACCTCAACCTATAAGCTACAAGGCCAATCCTTTCAAGGATCTCAAACGGTCCTACATATCTCAGTGCTAACTTACCCTTCTTTCCAAAATGAACTACGCCCTTCCAATGCGTCACCTTTAACAATACAGGATCTCCCACCTCAAACTCTAACTGCTTACGCCTATAATCAATATAACTCTCTTGACGATCTCTCGCCGCTTTAGGCTTTTCCTTTACCAACACTACGTTATCAGTCGTTTCTTGTACTAACTCAAGTCCAGTCAAACTACTTTCTTCAATCTCTGCCCATAGAACAGGCGACCTACATTTCCTTCTATACAAAGCTTCAAACGAAGCACACTGAATGCTCAAATGATAACTACCATCAAAATCGATAACACATGCCCTCATTATATCTTCCAAATTCTGAATCATACATTCACTTTGTCCATCCGCTTGAAATCCAATCGCGCCTCTAACACTTTCTGCAGCGTCTGCCAAAACCACGAGGTAAATCATCCATCTTAATCTGAGCTGATCGTCACCAGAATTCCATTCCTTGCTATTATCTCATCAATATAAATCCTTGCCAACTTTACATCTTGAAATCTTCTTGTATAGCTAGAAAATGAGCTAACTTGGCCAGTCTATCGACCATCACCTAGATCATGTCATACTCACTACTTTGACCTTGGAAATTTAGTGATAAAATCTATGGTGATTCTATCTCATTTTTACTCAAGTATCTCAGGCTGTTGCAGCAAGCCAAAAGTCTTTAACATTGCAACCTTCACCTCTTAAACAAATCCGATAATTGCTAACATAGGTAGCTATATCCTTTTCTACATGTGACTACCAATACATGTCTCCAAGGTTATAGTACGTCCTATCCGCTCCCGGATGTACCATGTATCTTGATGCATGGGCCTCATCCATTACACTTGCTACCAATAGAACCCAAATTTGATTCATAAAGTATAAACTCTCGTCTCCTTTTCTTTCCATCTGTTGATCTAAACCATGTAGCCTTTCTGGGAGTACGTTCTCTTGCTTGAACGCCTCACTTTGGGCTGCAAGTATCATTTCACTTACTTATTTTGATTTCACTCTCTTCTTTCTACTCAATGCATCACCCACTACATTCGCTTTATCGGAGTATCACACAAATCATTCTTCAAAGTCTTAAAAGCCTCTTCTTATTCTGCGAGCCAATCATCACTTCTGATTCCTCTCTGTTAGGGAGGTAAGGGGGTTAACAATCTAAAAAATTTGTGTATGAACGGTCGCGGTAAGTAACCTGCCCAATCTAAGACTAATATCAATTCCTTACGCCTCCTCTTATTGGGGTCATGTGATATGTTTGGTTGACTGATCGATTCTGATTATACCTTTTAGATATATATATAAATATAAAATACTTATAAATATATAAATATAAGGATAAGAATAAAAAATCTCTCAATTGTAGTAAACCGGGAGTATGATTCCCGGGTCGTTATCCCCAACGAGGAATGTAATTGAAAGTCGAGAGTCGTATTGATAATCGATGCTTGAATGGAACAAGATTAGATTGGATTTCTAAAACTATGGGAAAATTAAGGCAATTACTTAAAAACAATTAAGGCAAAACTATTTTAACTAAAAACGCAAACCGAGAATCCTAAAACGTGACCTAAAAACCTAAAGTAATCAAAATTAAGTCCTAAAATGATCTTTTTAAATTTTATAAGTCCTGATTAACTAAAAAGACAAGAACTAAGAAAACTAGCACCAAAAACGAAAGTGATTAGGGCTTAAAAACACTAAAAACGTAAACGGGATTCAATCCCGCTCTTTGAAAAATCAAATTTTGCAATTTTAACCCTACGAAAGCAAATCTAATTTTTCTAAGTCCTAAATGTCAAAATAAAATTTTCAAAATAAGAATTATATTTTTTTGACTTTTTTTATAATTTTTTATTAATTAAAAATGATTTTAATGAAATTAAATGTTTAGAAATACTAAACTATTTAATAAAAATATGAAAAAATATAGCAAAAGTAGCTTGAACAATGAAGAATCTAATAAAAGTAAGCTGGGAAAAACAGCTTATCTAAATAAGCTGTTAAAAAGCTAAAAAGGCTTATAAGCCAAAAGAGCAAAAATGTGTTTAACGTTTTAAAATGTGCAAGTTTTAAACGAAAAGATCAAAGGCGTGGTGGTAGAGGGAGAATGTTCCTACATGTTTTCCTTTTTAGTGTGGTAAAAGTTTTGGTGATAAGGGTAGAGGTCCCGGGTTCGAGTCCTGCTCACCTGGGACTTCCCCTAATCCCTAACGTTTTTGTTTTTGCCATTTTTTACAACTTTTTAAAAGGCTTAAAAATAAGCAACTTTTACAAAAATACTTTTTTATAAACCACAAATAAGCACAGAATAAGCTAAAAAAAAAGGAGACAGAATAAGCTAAACTACTCTAAAACTTAAATGGCTAACTGTTAAGCTATTTGGATACAAATAAGCAATTGAAAAAGAGAAATAAGCTAACACAGATGATAAGCTATCTCTAAAAAGCACTTAAGAACAAAAATAAGAAACTACAATAAGCTAGAATGAAAGATTGATCAAAAAGCTATAAAACTTAGAAATTTTAAGCTAAAAGGCAAATAAGCTAAAATAAGCTCTAAACTGAAGGAATTAAGCTAAAAGGGGACTTAAACTGACTTAATAAGCTATACTAACCTAGAATAAGCAAATGCAATAAGCTAATAAGCCTAAATAAGCAAATTAGCATTTTGGCCAAATTGTTAACCAAACAGCCAAAAGGCTATTTTCTAGCTTATTTTTAAGCTAGGAAACATATCCTTATAGCTTAGTGGCTTTTTATTTACCATTAAAAAGAATGTTGATTATATTTTTTTAAATTTTTATTTTTCTTTTTTAATATATTTTAGCCAAAAAACTACAATAAGCAATAATGAAAAAGCAGTTTGAAATTCAAATAAGCACTTAAAAAGCTTCATGAAAAAGCTATCTCACACAGATTCAACACTTAGACAAATTCCCTTAAACTTTTGCAATCTTAACAAATCACCACTTTTGAGCTTAAAAATAAGCAAACAAACAGAACCTTATGAACTTATAACCTACAAACAGATTGAGATTTGACCTCAAAAGCGCTTATTCAACAAATCAAAAGATTTTGAAACTCACAATAAGCCATAGCAAGCAAATGAAAAAGCAATTTCTCCTTTTTTTCAACACTAAGCAAAGTTTTACAAATTTTGGCAAAAACAAAACTAACAATGCAGGCTTAAGGATCTTTGTTTTAACACTCAAACAAACTCAAAAACATCATAAAAACACCTAAGTTATAGGTCTAATCAAATAAGCTTATATAATAAGCTATATGTTGCAGATTACAAACATTCTAATTATATAAACCTTGATTTAGAGATTTAACACTTAAAATTTAAAACAAACTGAATTTTATAACTAACATTATCTAATCAAAGTTGACCCAAAAGCACAAAGCAGGTTTTGACCCATTTTTACCCACAAAACCTACTGACCCAAACACCCGTTTAACTTTATGAATCCTTTTTAAAACTTGATTTAGAATGATTTAAGCCACAAATTACAAAGACCAAATGTTAAATAAACTAAACAAACAGTATTAAGCACATTTCAATATCCAATAAGCAGACAAATAAGCTAAAATAAATTATGCAATACTTTAAGCAACTTTGACAGATTTTTAGTAAAAACTTGTACAACTAATTTCTAAGCTATGACCTAAGCATAATAAGCAACAAACATCATAACAAAACATAAATAAGCAGATATAAGCAAACAATAAGCACTAATAAGCAATGCTACAGTAAAATGCAAGAAAATGAAGAAAGTAGAACTTACAAAGGCCCTTGCTCAAAACAGGGCAATCAAGCTTACAAATAAGCTAATCTACAAGCTCTAGGTTGTCAAAAGACAAGCTAATATTGTCCATAAGCCCATCCAAATCCGGCTTATCGTCCAAAAAGCTATGGTATTTAAGAGTGGATATTTTTTTTGTTTTTGTAAAATTTTCTTAAATACTTTATATATAAATGAAAACAGCTTAACAATATGCTTAAATAAGGTCATATATGAGCTTAAGAAAGATTTTGTTAACTTTTAATCACAAATGAGTTTAAAACAGGTTTTAAGCTAAAACTTTAAAAGTCAGTAATTCATAAAGAAACAACATACATATCAAAGTTACACTAAAAATAAGCTGAAAATTACAACTAGGTGAAAAAACTTAAGAAAAACTAACTCCCCCAAGGGCTTACTATTGAGCTCTATTTATACTAATCAAAAGAATATTCTAGGAGTTGTGCTTTCTTTGTAAGAGCTCTTGCAGGTGTGTTTGTTGTGTGAGGGGGATCCAAGAGTCATCATAGCCATCCAAAATGAGTAGTGCCCAAGTCTTGTCATCTTAGTCCTTCATCTCTTGTCTTGTCCCTTGGACGAATGAGGTTGGGGTTGCAAGGGATTGCCAAGGTGGATTTTTGGTGGGATAAGGTGTGTAAAAGTGCTGGTCGACATAGGGGAGAAGAAAGGGGGATGATGTCTTGTCTGGTAGTGAGGACAGGACACATTTAGGAAGATGTACAGTGTTCCCGCTATTTTTGAAGGTTTGGGAAATAGGCAAGAATGGTCCCTGAAAGTGTTATATGTTATTGCATCCAACGTCCTTGTATTTTGCAATTTTGGTCCTTTTGGTTTGTAAATGGTTTGCATCGTTAGTCCTTAAAGGACTAACGGAGTTAAGGGTTAAAGGGGTAACGGGAGTGTTATAAAGGGGTATGGATTGGGCTAATTTGTTGGGCCAGTTATAAATGAAAAAGACTTTGGGCTTTTTATAAGGCTTATGGCTTATAAAGTATAAATGTATAAGTGGGTTGACCCGGGCCTACTAGGTGGGTACGAGTGGGCCCACTTTTGACAATTTAGGTTTTCGGGTTCTGTTTTCGATGCTTTTTCCAATGCCACTTCCTGGGGTTGACTTTGACTTTGACTTTTTTGTTGACTTTGACTTTGTCTTTTTGACTTCTCACGGTCTCTCCGTTCTCGTGCTCGGTTTTGTCATTTTGGCTTTGATTTTTGTCCTTTTCTTGGATATCCGTTACCTGCACAATACAAATGCAAAACATACAAATACAATGTATTTTTGGTACGTTTTTGGTCATTTAAGTCCGTTTTTAGTGGTCAAAGGTATGTGTAATTAAACACATACCAAAATTCCCCATACTAAGATATTGCCGTACCCTCACGCAATGCTATAAGTAAGCACTTAGAAAACTAAGAATCTCGATCCCCCTTGACTAATTACCTCGAAAAGTAGCTAAGTGTTTATCGAGGGGAATTAAAGAATCAATAGCTTTGAAAAGTCCCCGTTTTTACCATTCTTAAAGATATACACTTATTCCTACTAATATTTTTGTATTTTTCCTATTTTCTCATTTTTTTTTAAGCAACTAACTAACATATTTGACTTTCGTTATTTTCATAACCGTTAGGGATCATAGAACAAGATGCATTTCGATCCGAAAATGCCCCAAAAAGGATAAATTCATCGTCCCCGACTTTTTACTCGTTCCAAACCAAGCTTAAAACAAAATCACCGTTAAATATCAGCCAAGATGCTAATACTACTCATATTTGCAACTTGTGAACTTTTCACTCCCGACAATTTATTTTATCTTAGGTGAATGTGCCATTTTGAATTTCAACCATGGATTCAAAACAGTTTTGCAAAATTCTATCTTGTTCCTTTTTGTTCCACCCGAGAATAATGAGTTTGAAGGCGAGATCATCCCATGTAGCGACTTTCGTCTCGGCACATCCCAACCTTGCGGCTAAGTGACCAGGCTTTTGACACCCCACAAAGACTAGTATCGGGACTCACGGACCTTAGGTTTCAAAAACTCTTAGGTTTCCCGTATATACATAGCTTATTTAAAAACTTAAAATAAAATAGTCAAAGTTCAAAAGCATATTTAAATTTAACAAAAAGAGATCTTACATTCACACTTAATATTAAACATAACATTGATACAATTGTAACCCTCGACCTTTTAGAAGGCTGCAACATCGGTTGTGAGCCGGCAAGATGCAACAAACTTTTATCAGTCTCGGATTTTTATTCTTACTATGGGCTTTCTTTAGAAGGCTGCAACATCGGTTGTGAGCCGGCAAGATGCAGCAAACTTTTATCAGCCCACAGTTTATATTTATTACTTATTATTTTTTATATTTTTCATTTTCATCATATTATTATTATTATTATTATTTTTAGGTTATTTATGATATATTGAGAAGACTTCTTTTTGAAAAATTTAAGTACGCTTGAACTAAGACTAAAATTTTAACTACATAAAAATTGTTGATTTAAGTTTAATCTCCAAAAATAGCACGTATTATTAGTCCGGTTAGGAGCTTATGGGAGAAAAAGCCACAAATTACATACATGAGCTCTTAAGATTTCCAAATAATCCTTGTTTAGCATCCAACTCATACTTAACTCTATCATTTTTCGCTTAGTCTAAACATTAAGGAACAAGCTAGAGCTCAACACGCTCGATCGAGTCAAAATTTACTCTTATTCTACCGAGCAGGAAAGTCAAAATTATGACAAAACACTTATTTTATTTTTAAAAAAATTTAAAATTTTTCATTTTTTTAAAATTTTGGTGGTAAAAACAGGATTACGTGAAAACAACGGCTGCAGGCACAATCAAATCGATAGATCCCCCATACTAGAATTAAACATTGTCCTTAATGTTTTAAGAAGGGTCTCTACATAAATCATAAGCCGTTTATTAAGTATGCTTAAAGATAAACGTTAGTAGATAAGATTTGGATATTGGATTTCCCAAATGAAGCTGAGGATTTGAAGCTCGAGGGATCGAAAGACAAAACCTCGAGCACGAGAGGCTTCAAAAATCCTGTACAATCCTAGACAATCACAAAAACACAAGCAAACGAGAATGGAAAGAGGCACACCTTTCACAACAAAAAAAACACTTATTCATTACTACATAATATTACTACGGATAAGCATGGGTTGCCTCCCACGAAGCGCTTATTTAGGGTCACTAAGCTTGACCCAATCCCCAATTTTTTTCATTTTTGTCTTGGGAAGGTTTGGAGATCCGGGACTACCATTTATGGTCGTTTCCCTCAAGTAGAGCTTATTCTATGACGTTCACCTTTGAAGTTTGGCCCGGAGTTTTGGGATAACTCGACGGTGCCATATGGAAAGACATGGGCAATGGTGAACGGTCCGGACCAACAGGATTTTAACTTGCCCGAGAACATCTTCAATCTAGAGTTAAAGAGGAGGACTTGATCACCGACATTGAAAATGCGGTTTTTGATCTTTGAGTCGTGGATCCTCTTTGTTTTCTCTTTATAGATCAAAGAGTTCTCATAGGCATGATCACGAAGTTCATTTAGTTCATTGAGTTGAATTTTATAGTGATCACCCACGGTCTCAAGTTCAAAGTTTGCATTCTTCAAGGCCTAGTAGGCTTTGTGCTCGAGCTCGATCAGTAGATGACATGCCTTTCCGTACACGAGCTTGTATGGGGTACACCCGGTGGGTGTTTTTTAATCGGTACATAAGGCCCAAAGTGCATCATCTAGTTTATCTGACCAAGAGGCACGGTTCTCGCCCACGGTCCTTTCAAGAATTCGTTTCAAGCCACGATTGGATACCTCAACTTGCCCACTTGTTTGTGGGTGATACGCGGTGGAGAGACGGTGAGTAACTCCGTATTTAAGCATGACCTTTGCAAACTGGTCATTGCAAAAATGGATTCCGCGATCACTTATGATAGCACGAGAGGCACCGAATCAGGCGAAGAGAGATTTAAGAAATTTACAAACAACTCGGGCGTCGTTGGTGGGGAGCGCTTTCGCTTCAACCCATTTTGACAAGTAGTCGACCGCCACGAGTATATATTTGTTCCCTCGTGAAGACGGGAAACAACAACAAACATTTAGCAGCTTCAATAACCTTCCTGTTTTTACCGAATTAGGGCATACAATGAAACCCTAATTTACCAATTTTCAATAGTTACCAAAAATGAAAAATCCAAAACCCTTGTAGATCCTAGATATCATGAGCCACCAGGCTCTGATACCAATTGTGGAGTCTGATATAACTCCTTAGATCGTTTAAGACTCGAGAATGATTAGTTCTCATCTAGGATAATGATAACACAGATTTAATATTTACACCGCGGAATTAATAAGGAACGAATCAATGTTATCACAAGGTTTTCTTTTATTAATCATAGTCCCAATTCTATGTGATCAAATCATAGAACGATTACTCTTAACTAGTAACAGGGATTTACAATCCTTGAGGCTAAACACTATAGACTAACTATTTAGCTAACTATCTAACTAACTAACACACATGTTTTTCTGTGTTAGACCCTCATAGAAAGCACATGTTTCTGAGTGCTAAAACTATGTATCTATGATCTCTTTATATAGAGAGTTCAAGACTTACAAAGGAAGATAAACATTAGACAACTAAATGTTTTAAACAATAAGGAATATCTTCTGTTATCTTTATCTTCTTAAGGAAATCTTCCAGAATCTTTATATTTCTCCTACATCTTGTAAAATTTCTTTAAATGACGTTTTGTGTCCTTTTGTTTCATTCTTTTGTTCTTTTGTCTCATTAAATCTATAATTCCCAACAAACTTGTTGCACTGTGGCCCTATCATCTTGAATAGTGGCTTGGTTTCTTGGATTCGAGGAAGTTCTAAGTTGATTATTGGTTGAGGGGAACCTTGAGGAAGCTTCAACTGTTAGAAAAGCCATTACCTTGTTAAGACAAGCAATTGGATCATCTCCTGGAGAGAATACAAGAACAGAAATACCTGAGTCTACAAAAGGTGACTCAGTCATAGATTGTGTAGAAACTTAAGGTGATTGATAAGCAATTTATGGAACAGATGAGGTTTGATGATTCATTTGAGACTGATATGGATATGATGGTGGAATGGATGAATGATTTAATTGAGGTTGTGATGGATAAGTAGATGAGTAATGTTAAGTGGGATGAATTGATCCATATTGAGATGGTGGAAACTGTTGTTGAAGCTGAGGATTAGCAACTAGTACAAGTGGCAACTAGTGCAAGTGGATCTTAATTGGGTTCACACATAAGATGGACTTCATTTGCATGGAATTTGTGTTGTTCAAGATATCCATGAAGTTGATCAAAGTTGGTAGTATGCAAATCTTTTACAAGCTTGACATCAGTCACAAACTTACTCTATTTAGGTGGAAGACTGTTTAAGAACTTAGTATTAACTTGAAATTGCTCCATTTTCATTTTGTAAATGTTCATGTCATTAATCAGCTGAGTGAATCTCAAGTAATACTTATGAAGTGATTCCCCCTTGATGTGAGTAAACTTATCAAATGCATCATACAGTTTACACTCTATTTCCTGCTTAGTCAAAGAGGTTCCTTGCATTAGTAATTGAACTCTCTCCTATAATTCCTTGGCAACTCTATGATGATTAACAAGTGAATAGATATCAGATGGTAGACCTTGAAGAATAATATTGGTTGCTTTTATGTCACAGTCAGCTTAAAATTTCTCAGCAGCAGATATTCTTAATATTTCTTTGTATCTGGTCACCATTCCTCTTCAATAGTAGGCCAAATGAGTGAACCGTGTTTAACTAATTCAAGTATCATTCTTTTGTGCTCTCTGTTTTGAATGTATAATTCCATTATACTTTTCCAAGAATCATACAGGTCCTTGTCTAACATAGGTGGACGATTGTCAGCACTAGAGAGTATCATGTACTCAGCAAGAGTATTCTTTTATCTAAGTGGAATAATTAAATCCATTTTAATGTGATAAGATAAAAGATGATCGTACAGTGATTGGAGGTTGTTATGTTAAAGTGAGGTTTGATTAATGTAATTGAGTCTTTGGAATACACAGGATTTTACAATTCTTGATAAAACCGGGAAATTAAGTTTTCATAGGATTTTACAAATCAAAGAACAACCGTATAATTATCCTAATAAAAGTGTATAGTTCTCCTAAGTAAAGCATATAAATCACCAAAGTAAATGATGTATAATTTGCCTAAAGATGATGTATAAATCGCCTTAAGAGATGATGTATAAATCGCCTTAGTAATGAGCAACGTATAAATCGCTTGAGTAAAGAAACGCGTATAAATTGCCTTTGGCAAATACGTATAAATCGCCTGAGTAAAGAACACGTATAAATCGCCTTTGATAAAAATAGTATTATAATCTCGGAGTAAAGAACATGTGATAAAATCGCTTGCACAAATAATAGTTAAGTCGCGCCTGTCTAAAGTTCAGTATAAAGCCCCTTTGACAAATACGGATGATTCACCTGATGAAAGAACACGTATAAAATCGCCTTTGATAATTTACGTAGTAATCGCCTGAACAATAACGTATACTTCCCCTAGACGTATAATTCGCCCAATACACTTCGAAACTCAAAAACCAAAAATCTTAAAAAGACTCACTTTTTGACGTTTTTACCCGATTTTTCTTCTACTTCTTACCTACCTAAGATTATTAGAACCTTAAAAACACAAACTTTAATGTTTTTGATGCGAAAAATTTGAAATCAAGATTCTTGGTACAAAAAACCCTTTTTCTAACCAAAAAGACTCAAAAAAGATGAAAATTTTTTTAGTTTTTCAAAGATTTTCTTGTACTTCTAGCCTAAAAAAAAGATAAATAAGGAAGAAAGTTTAAAGCTTTATGGTTTTTAAACCTTCAAAAGCCCAATTTGTTTTGTTGGTTTTATTGAAACTTTTGATAGGTTCGAACCACGAAACACGCTTAAAATCAGTAAGAAAATAACACGAACACAAATAACCTTCACAAAACACCTCGGCTCTTCGATACTAATTGTAGTTATCTTAAACACATAATAGGTAAGGATTCGGATTAGGGTCTTTTAGGAGAGAGAAAGAGAGGTTGGTTGGTATGAATCGGCTTAGAGAGCGAACACAAAGAAAGAATATTAGATTAACTATGTGAGAAAATTGAACAACCAAACACCCATCTCCATGTGGGATAAGGGTTATAAATACTCCTAGCTATGGCCGGCCATGGGCTTAGTCATGGGCTTTCCATGAGCCTTTGGCCCAGTAGCTTATAACGTAATTGAGGACTCTATGAGTAGACTTGCTATATTGAAGTGGACTGATATTTTTTTATTCCCAAACCATCTCATGCCACATATGATGTAATCCTCCACACCAACTCATTTGTATCAATATCAATTGAGAAAAGTTTATGGTGATTAATTAAGCGCGCTTGTAGGGATTATTCGTTGAGTTTTGGGATATTTGTAAAAGACAAGATGAGTCGAGGCGTGATTACGGTTGGTTCAACAATGCGGATTCCGTTGTTGTATCAGGGTGAATACTCTCAGTGGCGTGAAAGGTTTATGAACTATCTTGAAGAGCAAACAGATGGTGAAGCAATGATTCATTCTATTACTCATGGTAAACAACCATTGCTAGTTGTTTCTCAAGTGTCACTTGCTAGAACTACACCAAATGCACCTCTTACTCTTAAAGATCCCAAATTTTAGACTGCTGAAGAGGAATTTGAATGATTGATCGTCTTGCAAGATCTCTTTTGATTTAACGGATTCTAAATGACATTTATTCTCTCATTGATAGCAACGATATTGCTAAAGATTTATGGGATGCTCTTGAAAGGCAGATGTGTGGTTCTAAGTATGGTGAATAAGATAGGAAACCTGCAATTTTGTATGAGTGCGAGACTTTCAAAGCAATTGAAGGAGATCAGTTTCTTGATACTTATCTTCGTTACGTACAAGTGATTAATGATTTGAAGAAGTGTGGTTATAAGAAAGATAATTGTGAGTTTAATTACAAGTTCTTAAATAATCTGCAACCAAAATGGAAACAATATGGTACACTGATGAGGCAAACCAAGAACTTAATGGATATCAATATTGATGTTATTTATAACATTCTAAAGCAAAACCAAGGTGATATGAATGAAGCAATAGGCTATAAGAAGAAAGTAGTTGTGGTTTCTTCAAATCCATTAGCGTTGGTTTGCTGAAAAAACAAAAGTGAATAAAAGAAAAGAGAAAGTTGTGGTTCAATCGGATTCAGAAGGGAGTGATGATAAAGATATCATTGATTTGAAAAAGATTACTTCGTTGTTAGCTAAGCTTTTAATCAGAAGAAGTATTATGCTAAACCAACAAACAACAATTTGAGAACTACTTTAGCATCCACTTCAGCAAACAAGAAACCAGGTATGTGAAGTCAGAGGATAAGAAAGACGATGGAAAGAAGCGGGGTATAAGCAAAGTATAATGTTACAATTGCAAGAAAGAAGGACATTTTGCCAAAGATTTCAAGAAAGCAAATGTCACTATATGACAAAGATGTTGTTAGCTAAGAAAGACGGTGATGAGAAAGTTCTTCTTGTTAAGGACCATGCTTAGATGGAGTCAAGTAGTGATTCAGATCAAGCGATCAGTGCGAATATGGTCTTCATAGCTAAAATGAAAAAGGTTCTTTCGAATTCAGAGGAAAGCTTGTCATCTGTTGAAAAAACCATTGCTGAGGTATCTTATTACTCCTCTAATTCTGAAAGTGATTCTGAATATGAGACTTCATATTATTATAATAATTCTACTAGTTATGGTTTATTTGTAGACAATGATGATGATCAAGAAACTTTTCATGATGCAGTTGAATTTGCTAGTGAATATGTTAATGAAAATCATATTGTATCTCAAAAAGATCACAATGAGTCAGAAGTTGATCATAATGAATCTAAAGACAAAGAACATTTGATTAACAACTTGATTGCTAAGTTTAATTAAAATATTGCTAAATGTCAAAAACGTATTGAGAAAGTAAATCAACAACAAATAGATTTGGAAAATCAAAACAAGGCTTTACAAGATAAATATAATGTTTTGAAGAATCAAGTAAACACTTTTGAGGAAAAAAGCAATGGATTTAATAAACAAACAAAAGTGTTGAACCAAAAGAATGATGATTTGCTTGCTCAAACGAAAGTGTTACAAGAACAACTCAAAGTCAAACATGTTGTGATTGATACTCACACTGAATGTCAAGCACGATATGCAAAACTTGAGGAAGAAAGATATCAATATATGATTAGATATTCTACTCTTTGTGATAATGATAATCAACATAGGAAAAAGATTGATGAACAAGAGATTTAATTTGATAAGATGAGTTGTCAATTAGTTAAGATGAATAATAATGTGTTGAGGCTTTAAGAGGAAAGTTTAGAAAAACAAACAAAAAGTTCATAATTAGAAGAGTGTGTGCGTAACAAGGATTTCGAAATTGAAAAATGTTTGGAAGGATTAAATGATTGTGAAAACAAACTTCATAAAATCAAACAAACACGTCAGACTATACATATGATCACGCCTTCCAAGGATAAAATGTATAATGTTCTAAAAGGAATATGTTTTGAAAATCCAAGATATTTTTGTAAAGCGAAAGAATTGAGACCTAGTCTTTACGATGAGAGGGTTATTGGCCTAGGGTATACTCTGATGTTTCTCACATATTTGGATGAAGCTTTGAAAATTAAGAAATTTAAAATAGCAAGAGAAAATAAAATTGAGTTTGCATATGATTATGGAAATTTGAATGGAAGTTATGTGAATGAAAAGATTATTTTTTTGGATGATTACTTTCAAGAATAATAAATCTATATTTTGAAATGATTGATTCTCTATTTAAGCAAACAAGTTTACTCAAACCTTATGTTCCAAATGTGATTTTAGAAAAGACCATAATTGATTTGGAAAGATGAAGTAGTGGCTCTTTAGAAAAAAGAAGAAGAAACTTTGGACAATTGGTATTTGAAATCAAAAGGTTTGGTCGAGTGACAAAGGTTTAGTTCTTAAATCAATAAATTCAAAAGTAAAAATGATTGTCAATATGGGTGGAAAAAGGTGTTGTGACAATTTGAGAATGCTAAAGTGATTGCTCCGGTATGTTTAAATTATAGTTGGCTCAAAGTGGGTCATCCATTGGCATAGTTGTCGATAGATCAGTGCTGCCCGGGAAAAGCTTCCCACAAGCCACCGGACGAGTCGAAGGAACTAGTTTATATACGTCTTACAAAAAACGATAAACGGAGAATCACTGCCTACCCCCTGGCGACCGGGTGTGACCGCTGGTATCCTTCCCACGGCACAGAACACAACTAGGGGCCCACGCCAAGAGCACTCCTCGCGATGAGGCCCAACGGCTAGAAGAGTCACGCGCAAGACGCGAGCGGCAGGCAGCGTCGTCGAACGCCATCCCACCTCGGCCTGCACCACCGACTTCCGCACCACCACAGGCCGTGCCCTAGTCCTCCCCACATCAGGTCGCGACCAGGCCCCGACCGAGGCACCTGCTAGTCCCGCTCCCGTGTCCGCCAACACCCACCCCGTAGCACCCACATGCAGCCCAAACATGGTAACCGACGCGGCCCAACCGTAAGCGGTAAGTAAGACCCTCTCCTCCAACTCGCCATACACCACGACTGCGGACGCTCCTCACACCCGCCGCAAGCTTCCAAAAAACAGACGCATCCTTGTCCGCCCCCCTTCAAAGGAACAGGGGCAGAATTGACCCCACCGCAGTGAGACTACAGTCACAATCGAGCCACCCCGTGGGTCCCGAACCCAAACGATATCAGGGTCAGCCCCTCTAGTGAGCGTGGCCCGAAGGCCCGTGACTCAAAACCCGGTGACAACGTGAAAACATAGAGGGCCTTCAAAGAACCCCAAAATCCAGACGAGAACAGAAAGACAACGGAAACCACATCGGCCGACGCAGGAGAAAAGGTGATCACTACTGCGACGAGGTGGATACCCAAAGTAGTAGGAATCCGTCCCCCACCCCGCCGCTCCTCCCCCCGCGAGTCGCAGTCCCTGCGAAACCCTCACCCGACGACCGTGACACCCCGGACGCACACGACGGCCCCACCCCAACACACCAAGACCAGCCACACCCCCGTGCAGCCCCCGCCCGCCTTTGTACCTAGCCCCTACGTGCCGGCCGCCACGCCCTACGCACTACGCTGGCGCCCACCCACAGCCCCGCTACGCAGGAGAAGGCCGGACACCCGAGCAGACAGCCACCATCCCCTACGTGCGGAGTCTAACCGCCCGAACCAGTTTCCCCCCCCCTAGTTGGCTTTTCTTTGATTTTTGTTGTCTTTGAGATGAAACTACAATGGGAAATTTTACATATTCTTGACAAAACCGGGAAAAAACAAGTGTTTGTTTCACGGGATTTTACAAGTCAAAGAGAGAACCGTATAATTTAGAAATAAGTTTGTTAAGTTTAAATTTAATTTGGTTTCACTAGTTTGGTTGACAAATTAACTGGTTCGGTCCTGTCTAGTTCGATTGTTCACTAGTTCGGTTCACTAGCTAGTTCGGTTGTCACTGGTTTAGGTCTAGCTGTTCCGGTCCCCAAAGTAATTAGCTCGTTCGGTTCCCAAATAAGAGTAGCTAGTTCGGTTCCCAAAGTAATTGGCTCGTTCGGTTCCTAAATAAGAATAGCTAGTTCGGTTCCCAAAGTAAACAGCTCGTTCGGTTCCCAAATAAGAATAGCTAGTTCGGTTCCCAAAGTAAACAGCTCCTTCGGTTATGCTTGTTCGATTCCAACAAGAGCGACTCGTTCGGTTCCAACTATAGTAATCTAGTTCGGTTCTCCTCGTTCGGTTCCAACACAAAGTATCTTGTTCGGTTCCATATACAAAAACTCAACATTTTCAAACTCAAAAAAGTACACGACTTTTAATCGGTTTTTAGCAAAAAATTCTTGTACAAATAGAGTTACTAACCCTATAGGAACAATAAAAAATGAAGACTTTTAAGGTTTTTTAAGCCAAAAAATTTTTGAATCACTATTTTGCTCGTTGATAAAGGTTTTTGAACACAAAATCAAAACACAAAAACTACACACACTCCATTGCTCTTAATACCAATTGTAGGATTCTAGTAATCTTATGATCAAACCAAGAACAAGAGTGAGATTGTGGGTTATGATGTTAGGAGAGAGATTGGATGGAAAAATGGATGAATTGTATAAAGATGGAATATGGAAAAATGGAACAACCAACCCTCTCCAAGGCTAGGAGAGGGGCTTATATACTTCCTATTACATAAACTACGGGCTAAGACTATTACAACTTGGAAGTGACCGACACTTTTCGTGTTTCCAACAAAACCTGTGAATGGGATGAAGAGGATGTGTCATCTAATGATAATGAAGTAATGGAAGTCAAGTCTCTAATGGCACTCGTTGAAGAAGAAAGTGTTTTTGTCAGCAAAGAATGTGCAAGAAATGGTGAATGCGTTCAGGTCTCAATAAGAAAGGTGCATACTCTTCTTGAATTAGAAGATAATGATGAAAGAAAATATTTTCTTGATTATTTATGTATTGATCTTAACTATGTTGAAGAACAAAGAAATAATCTTTTATCTAAACATAGAGATCTTGTTCAAACACTAAACACATGCAAAGAACAGCTCTTAGTACTAAATAAGCAAACTAGATTGTATTACTTTAATTTTTGCAGCTATGCAAAGCACTGAATCTTCCAAAGAGAATAAAAACTTAAGAAGAAAACAAAGATGAAGAAATTTAGAAAGAAAAAGAAGATGTAGAGATTGTGAAGGAGAAAGATATTGCTAATGATGGAATGGGTAGTATGGAGATTAGGAAAGAGCAGAAGCAGACACCAATTCCCTTACCAACTAGATCCCCAAGGAATGTTTCATATTCTGATAAAACAGTTTCAGAGGAATTGACAGATAACGTATCACCAACAACTGCTACTACATCCAAAGTTTCATCCACAATAACACGCAAGCAAAGATCTATTTCTTTTAGGTCAAAGACTCTACCAGGAAGTATTGCTGGCATGTGCAGACGACGTGGTTTAATTCGGTCTCATATCAAAAACAAATTCATAACTCACGAGTTCTTTATAAGCAAGATTCGAGAAGTTCTTGATCATTGCAACAAGGTTGTTCCTGACACAACATTTGAAAAAACAAAAGAGATGATCACAAAAGAGATGTCACGTCTAGTTAATCTTGCAGTTACTAAAGATCGTGAACTTGATCCTATCAAGGCACAAGAGCTGATCGCCAAAGAACTTGCCACTCATGGACCCAAGATGATTGAAGAATTATTTCGAAAGCACATGCAGAATACAACCCTTAATCTTTATCCCACAACAAGCTCGTCAACTGCTGGAAAGTCATCTGCTGATCTTCAACATCAATTGTATCTGAATATGAAATCAAAACCTCAAGATCAAGCAGCTGATCCAGAAATATGGAAAATTCTGAAAGCTAAGTTTGAAAAACAATAACTTTTCGCATATCATGATGAACATCATACGGATGCTGATCCTCCTAAAGGGGGAGAAACATGGCGAAAAGATATTTTAAAGGATAACAACTAATGATAAAAGGAATCTTTTGTGAATGGAAGACTAATTCTACCAACGATGAAGCGTCTCTAATAATCAACCCTTAGGGGGAGATTGTTAGGTTGAAGAAAAGTGTTTATTATTATATGAATTGGTCTTTGTATAGTTTTAATTGGTTTTAAAATTTTATTAGTAATTATAATGTAATAAATTCTATCTTGGTCAAAGTTAAGTAATGTTGATCAATGTTTGACTAAAGTTAGGAAAATAGAATAGGATTAGCAATAAGTATAAATACCCATCTAGGAGAGGTATTTATACAAGTTTTACATTTGTTGTAATTCACTTCTCCCTCCTATTTCTATTTTCTCTTTTGAAATGAAAATTTAAAAAAATGATGAAAAATACTCTCTAGCTCCTCTCCTTTATTCCTAAGCTTTTGTATGATCACTACTATGCAAACATGACATATAACACAAACACCCCTTTATACGAACTTAACACCCTTTTTCGAACAAAGAACATGTATAACTCAAACCAAACACAACTAAATCTACCCTGGATGATTGATACCACTTGCTATCCTAAAACTTAAGTCATATAACATGTATAACAAAATCAAGGAAGAAATTTTAGTGAGAGAAAGTGAGGGTTTAGAGAGAGAGAAAATTTAGAGAGAAGGATGATTAGAAAGAAACACTTGTGCATAAAATGAAATCAACACCCTTCTAACATGTTAGGAGGGTTTATTCATACTTGCCAAACCATATGGGGTGCCAGGCTTTTCTATCTTAGGCCAGGCTCGGCTTAGATTGGGCTCAAGGCCCTAAACATGGACAATTTTATATTAAAGTCAAAGCTCGTGTACCCGACTAGTCTATATCCTACATCACAAAGTCCCTATCACGTAAGACTGACACTTAAACTAATGACCGTTACATTATATGTTTGACTTTGACAATTCTAAGGCTAACAAGCACCGCTACTTCAATTATTTTCTGGTTCTTTGTGGTGCAGATAATAATTTATTTTGCTGTCCTTTTTTGATTGTATTTTTTTAAATCGGAGTGTTTAGGGGCGTCTATGTTGGATGCTTTGTAAAATTATCAGTCGTTTACAGATATTATAGTCTATGGCAACTTATGTGGATATTGATTTTTTTATATATTTAAGTTGCTACCTTTTGAATCCCAAAAGTTTCATGCTTTTTTGGGGAGTCCAGAAGTGCACTAGGGGTAGATACTTATTTCTTGGTTCATGTTTGTAGCTGTCGTTGTGGGAATGATAGGTGTACGATGTATCAAAGTTTTTGTCGCACAAGTCAGCAATAACACAACTACAGGTTTTATTGTTAATGGTACTACTTTACATTATCGTATATTAATCTATGATTTTGCTATTTTTTGAATTACGCTTTCATACGTATTTTTGCTTAAGATCAAAATTATCGCGAAGCGTAACCCTTTTACGTGACCAATAAAAATGCAATACGCAAAGTACATAATTATCTTCTTAATAATTATTCCTTACTTGGTTGGTGTAAACTTTAATTTATTTGATGGCCGTTTACATTCATTGATTATTTTTAGTCTACGCGATTTAGCTTAAAAGCAAATATTAAAAATTTAAACGCGTATCGGACTAAAATAAACGGTGATCATTAATAGAGTCGTACAATGACATGAAAAATGAGAAATGTTACATGTGCAAAGCTGAATGAGTGGAGGACAAGACTTTGGAGTTAGATAAGAAAAGTATCGCTGGTCGGGGAAAGGAAAATATGGGTTGTATACGTGTGATTACTATGAGATCTGAAGTTGTTGCTCCCGTCAAGTCATAGAGCATGCTAAAGTGTGCACTTCACATGAAAACGCTGTTGCGTAGCTGGTCTAGGTCGTGCAACATAGATCACAATCTGTTGTAGTGCCGCTTAGAGATCTAAAATTGATTTCATGCTATAATCATTTATACGCAATAAATGAAACAAAGAATGTTGTGTTGTTACGCTTTTATAGAACGATATGTTAAATTTAAACTTATTGTTTTTCTTATGGACAATACATGTTTCTTTTCTTTTGATTTTGGTTATGAATTTTGGAATTGTTTTCGGCGTTTGTTTGTTTTGCCTTCGTCTTATACTTTTTAGGCAACAAAAAATTACTTAGATAGTATACAAAATACTCCGCAATAACACGCGACCGCTTTATCTCTCGTACAAATGATATCTACTTCATTATTCGTGAGGTCATGATCGTTTTGTCGAGTATCATTTATGTTAATATATTCTTTTAGCATATTTTTCACAAGGGGTGATTGTGATATTCACGTAAACAAAGAAAAAAAAAACAAAATCAGAAAAAGAGACACAAATACACGTGCTAGGACAACAAAGTAACTTCACATATGTCAGTTGTCGTGTCTTGACTCAACACCAACCACATTCGTGGAACCACACTTTCGCTTCATTCTATAAATAGCTCCAACAAAACACTTTCGGTTCACCTCATCTCACATCCAATCCAATCAAAACTCTATAAAAACACACACTAAAACACCATAAAAACACACACTATTTGGATCACAATATCTAGTAAGTCAAATCTCTTAGTTTTTTTTCCTTTCATATATATTATATTGACTGTATATATATACCCGCAAATCATTTCTTATATATCCACTGTTGGATCAATCTTTTTCTGAGTTCAACAGATCTAGTGTAATATATTTTATACATTGGATTTTGATTATTATTATATTTGGTGAAATGGGTAGTTGTAGTTGTATTGGATTAACTACAATAAAGCCATCTTGTAGCAAGATCTTGATTAGTTATAAAAGATCTTCACTTTTTGGTTTTAGGATCCCTAGTTGTAGGAATGATTCATCTGTTGTTAATTTGTCGAAAACTCGATTTAGGGTATATGGTTATTGTAGGGGGATGCATACTTGTAGTGAGAATAAAGGTGTAGGGTTTAGAGATTTAAGCCATTTGAATCGGAAGGGTTTTAGTGGTTCTGATTTAAATTGGAGATTTAGTAGGGTTTTATGTAAAGTTGCCTCGGATTATAGGAATTATTCGACGTCGATTGAGTCTCATGTTAAGGATACGAGTTGGGAAACGATTTACATTCAAGGGGGCTTAAATGTGAAGCCTTTGGTATTTGATGATAGTAGTAGTTTAGATGTACATGAAAAGAAAGAGACTCGAATAGAGTCTGAGATTGAGAAGGAAGCGTGGAAGTTGCTTCGTGGGTCGATTGTGGATTATTGTGGAACTCCAGTTGGAACACTTGCGGCAGCTGATCCAGCTGATAAGCTGCCGTTGAACTATGATCAGGTGTTTATTCGTGATTTTGTTCCATCGGCACTTGCATTCTTGCTTAATGGAGAAGGAGAGATTGTCAAAAACTTTTTGCTTCACACTCTTCAATTGCAGGTAATTTCCGTCCCACTTTTTGCTAATTCCTTTTTTCTTCCAGATTTCGTAAATTCGTTGCTAAAATGGGAAGTCAACTAACACACATGAGCTTAAGTCTTCTTAATCTGATACACTAAATGAGAGTGTGAAATAGCCTTAACAAGTGTGTGTGCCCTAAACCTGTATAGACAAATGAGCTTAAGTCTTCTTAATCTATAATCTTTAAACCATTGTGGTAGTATGATTTCGTTTTTTCCCAGTAACAAAAATACACGTACAGATGAGATCTTATTGAACAACAGAGCTCGTTAATGTTTTAAAGGCCTTAACTTTCTGGTAATGTCATTACAACAGTGCAGCAGAAACAATAACTGGTTCCCTTGCTCCAGAATCTTAATCTTGTGTATTGTGTTTACCACAGCTCCTCTCTAATTGAATGTTGTATAACGGTTCTTTAATTGATAAATGCATTGTAACGTTTTTACTAAATTTTAGCCAACTTACGTCATCACAACATTGCTTAGAGCTTTTATAGTAATAGGCGGTAATGTCCTATCTGCGTTGAAGCATCCCTTGAGTTTTCTCTTATCTTTTTGTCCTGACAGAGTTGGGAAAAGACCGTTGATTGCCACAGCCCTGGGCAAGGGTTGATGCCAGCTAGCTTTAAAGTTCGAAGTGTGCCTCTCGATGGAAAACCTGGGGAATTTGAGGATGTTCTGGATCCTGATTTTGGTGAATCAGCGATTGGGCGTGTTGCGCCTGTTGATTCTGGTAAGTGACTACTTACTGGATGATAAGATCAGTTACTTAGTAATGAATTGGGAATTATCTGTTCAATAAGTTTGCTATGAATTCCATTACCTCTGTGTATGTTGTTTGTTTCGGACATCCGTGTTGACTTTTGTCATCTTTACCAGGGTTGTGGTGGATTATTTTATTGAGAGCTTATGGGAAGATCACGGGTGACTACACTTTGCAAGAGAGGATAGATGTTCAAACAGGAATAAGATTGATACTCAAATTGTGCTTGTCTGATGGGTTCGACATGTTTCCAACATTGTTGGTTACTGATGGCTCTTGTATGATAGATAGAAGGATGGGTATTCATGGTCATCCTCTTGAAATTCAAGTAAGTTATCTTTTAAGGAAACGGCTAATCTGCTGAACCTTTTAAATATATTGAAGATGCCACATTTTTAGTGAGCTTTGCATGATTCTGAATATTGAAATGCTTTTTGATGTATCTTTATTATTATTCTATACTTTTACCATTTACAAAACTGTTATCCAGTTATGTTCTAAGGTCTTACGTTATATCGTTCTGTACTATTGATAACTCGACTGCAATTAGGAAATTGGCTGTAATCGATATGGTCATGGGAACATCTAGTGTTTTGAATAAGAAATTTTTAATAAGTACAAACATATAGTTTAATCACCTAGTCATCATCATTACAGAAGTACTATCGTGCCCATTAATGCTGAACAAAAGGTTTTTCTAATAAATCTTCTGATTGGAGCTTCTAGTATCTTTTGAAACGGTGTTGGATGCTACAAAATTCATGTTAAGGCTCACATATGGCCTGTCATATACACTCCCTCCACCCTATGATAATGCACCAATTTTCATCTTCTGAGTGTGTCATTGAGTTGCCAGATCACTTAACGGTTCAATACTTTTCTTAGAATTTGCTCAATCTGCGTCTGAGATATCATTCGTAGTCATTATTGAATCTGGATTCAACATGTTAATATTACTGCTTTTTCATTGTGGCAAAAGTGATAACCATAATTTGCATTCATAAGATTTATCTATTTGACAAGTAAGTTTGTTTAGACCATGACTACACATCTAGTTTCAAACATTGCAATATTGTATTTGGTTTTTATCGGAGGGTTTACTTATGATCAATCTTATTTTCTTGCTTCCTTAGTGATTTGTCAATTTTGACCCATTTACTTGGGAATTGGCTGATCTGGGTTGTGGTTTATCTCTAAAAGGTTGAAATCAAACAAATTAGCTAAAAGGTGAACCGGCGAATGGGTTGAAACACATCCTAAGTACAGTATATTTTTAATGCATAAAACCTCGTAAATAGGTTTATTCAAACATTTAGATAATTGCGATAGTATTGTTTGTAACTACAAAAAGAACACTACAATTTAGCTTTGATCCGTTACACAACCCAAGTGAGCTGCACATCTTGTCACCACTAGCTTATATGTGTGCTTTTATTGATGTATTCGCTCCATTAATTGTTATATAACTCTGGCTATATACAGGCACTATTCTACTCAGCACTACGCTGTTCACGGGAGATGGTCACCGTCAATGACACGACAAAGGATCTAGTAGCAGCCATCAACAACCGGCTGAGTGCTCTCTCATTTCACATCCGTGAATATTATTGGGTTGACATGAAAAAGATCAATGAAATCTACCGTTACAAAACAGAAGAATACTCTACTGAAGCTGTCAACAAATTTAACATCTATCCAGAACAGATTCCGTCTTGGTTGGTAGACTGGATTCCAGAGACTGGTGGCTATCTTATTGGCAACTTACAGCCAGCTCACATGGATTTTAGGTTCTTCACCCTCGGAAATCTTTGGTCCATTGTTTCCTCACTGGGTACACCAAAACAGAATGACGGTATATTGAACGTGATTGAAGAGAAATGGGATGATCTTGTAGCAAACATGCCTTTAAAGATCTGCTACCCTGCACTTGAGTATGAAGAATGGCGTATAATCACTGGAAGTGATCCTAAGAACACGTGAGCCTCTACATATGTTTGATTCTTATTTCTGTACAATATCACCATACTAAATGTTTACACAATCGGCTCTTAGACTAGTGCAATTACACTTATTGGATCTAAAGGGACGTTTGGCTACTCATCATTTGACACACAATTACAAAGAAAAATTTCCCTTTTTTTTGTTATTAAAGTTTACTAAAACACTGACCTAGAGGTGGCAAGATAGGCTGGTCAGACGGGTTGAGTAATTGGGAAAGGGAATTTGGGATTTGGTTTGAAACGAGGCATCTAGTACATGATCAAATAGGCAGGGTTTGGTTGACCAGCAAAACTTATTGTCTGTTCTTGATTTTTCATGAACAATAAATGCCTTATATATGATTACAAAAACGTTTTTTTTAATAATATTCGAGATAATAGATCAAGACGAATCGATAGTCGCATGCTCAAGATACCCTTTGGACAACTTACCATTTAATCCCTCTATACCGTTCCCCCTGATTAGCTATTTTTTTTTAGTTTGAGTCATTGGAGATACAAGTATACAACATAACTCAATCAACCCATTTGTATGCTAATGGGTCGCAAATGCCAGCTCTATACTCGGCATTTGGTTAGAGATCACGTGGCTTATGGTGTATTGATTCTAAATATGGTGATTTTGTTTTGCAGCCCTTGGTCATACCATAATGGCGGATCCTGGCCTACGCTCCTTTGGCAGGTATTCTTTGGTGCTGATTTATAATGGAACTTGCATGTATAATTAAGTCGTTGTAGACCATTATGGCAGCAATCTTTTTGGCTTGTTTAGATCTAAAAGCATTAGAATTCATCTGAGTTGCTTGGCTAGATCTTGATTCTAGAAGCATAGTTTTTCACTCTGCCTACCTGAAAAGTGTCGACCAGACATATTAGTGTATTTTATGTAGAGCTGATAAAATGGGTGGGCTGGCCAGGTCGCATAACGGGTCAAAAAGGGGTTGGTTTGACCCACAAACATTTTATCTGTTTTTGTATTATAATTGTCATCTTAAATGACCAAAGGCCTCTTGGCCCAGCGGTATGTGAGTGGCCCTTCAACCTAGAGGTTGTGGGTTCAACTCTCGTCGGAGACATGTGAGATAGGTGGTGTAGAGTGTAAAAATTTGTCGTTCTAAAAAAATTGTCATCTTAAATGAGATTGCAAAAACTGGTTATTACAGTTTTAAAGATGATTTTTTTAATAAATTAATGGAGATTGTAAGCAAGGAAAGTACACAGCGACGGAACCAGGGGGGTTCCCGTGGGTTCTCGGGAACCCCCTGATTTTTTAGATGCACTGTTAATTTTTGTTAAAAACATCGATTTTTCTTAAAGTCATCTTAAATGCACCTGGTCCATCGAAATGTGATTTTAGTATTACGATTTAAAAAAAAAATTGTGCACCCGATCATATTTGGTCCTGGTTCCGTCCCTGAAAGTAGACCTTTGGTGACTTTTATCTTCGATGCACTTGACTCCTTCCCCTTTATGTTAAAGGTTTCCAGTTTGACACGTTTAGGATAAAACATAAATTAACCCATTCAAAGTAGATGGGGCAAAATTCCCTCAACTAACTCGATGCAAGTGCCTTTTCTTTTGGTTGGTCATGCACATAGTCCTCAAATATTAGTTCCTTGTTCTTTCAGTTCACACTTGCTTGCATCAAGATGAAGAGGCCCGAACTTGCAAGAAAAGCCATCGCTCTAGCCGAGAAGAGGCTTTCAGCAGATGAGTGGCCTGAATATTATGATACAAGACACGGAAGATTCATTGGGAAACAAGCTCGTCTATATCAGACATGGACAATTGCTGGATTCCTCACCTCAAAGAAGTTACTGGAGAACCCCGAGATGGCATCAAAACTGTTCTGGGAAGAAGATTATGAACTTCTTGAGAATTGTGTGTGTGGGCTCGGGAAACACAGACGAAAGAAGTGCTCGCGCTCTGCAGCAAGATCTCATATTGTGACTTAGAAACAAATAATCTTTCTCGGTTTCACTTGCTTAATAACAAATATAAAGAAAACTTGTGCATTTTCTGACTTGAACTTTGTTAGACTCCAGGAAGAGTCTCGCTTCTTAACTAACCAGTGTAATTTCATAAAACTACAATTATTCATAGATGAATGAATTATTGTTTAGTCAGTTTATAAGTAAATATCTGCATTTTTTATTTACATGTGTTTAAATTGTAGTCTTAAGTGTTTTTGTTGGTGTCAATAGTATATGTGTGCAATTTCTTCACATTTGCTAGTTATTTTTGCTGGACTCATTTTCTAACATGTGTGACCCTGTTACATCCCTGATCAGTGGTCACAACTCAAAAACTTTTTGTAAATGGTTGGTCAACTAAAACTCTCACTGTTATTTTAAACAACTGATACAAAAGTCCATATCCACAAACCAAAACATAACTTGAATACTTCACGATAATAGTATTATTAGCTGATCCGAAATGGATGTACAATATAGGTCATACTTGGTGCAACTAGTTCAGCAACGCTGTTCAGGTTTTGCAGGTTTTGTTTTGGAAAGAGAGGATTTACAGCCAAACTTCTATAACCACTCCAAAAGTCCTAAGTAATCTGTTTGGCCTCAAGGATGATCAAGCAATCTTGAAATGATCAAGCCTAGTTACAGCAAGTCGGTGAGCATAGGTATGCGACTTGTATTCTGCCCAAGTAAACACCTTATAGAGCGGCTCAGTTTCCTTAAGAAGTTCAGGTGGACAAGTGATTATTGCTTCGGGTGGAGGTGCACCAAAGAAGACCATTGACAATCTAGACTCATTAACTGATGTGTTAGCCATTGCTCGATGTCTCACGCTCACAAATCTTCCATTAGTCATCGCCTACATTAAAAACATTCATTAGTAATCTCAAAAGATTTGCAAGGATTATTTATTTGACATACATTTAAACATAAATATATATCTTTGACTAAACATGAATTTGAGGACTAGTTCTTTTAGCGGATAATTCAAAGATAAACTGATAACTTAAAACTGAAATATTGCAGTATTTTCTACAGTATATATGTGCTGGATTAATATTTTAAAGATGGTATTGAATGAGAGGAGAATAGAAGCAAACCTGCAAGACATCACCAACATTGACACAAAAGGCAAG
>BQNB010013322.1:0-77410 GCA_026074375.1 Tanacetum coccineum | reverse complement strand
AAAATTAAAATCCTATTTTTAAAATTAAAAATAAAAGCTCAAAAATGAAATTTAAAATCTAAAAAAAATAAAAATGATTTTTCTTAATGTAAAACTAAAAGTAATTTTTGTAAACCTAAAAACTATTTTTTTGTAATTTTCTGAAACTTTTTTCTATTTTTTATGTATTTTCTAAGATTTTAACTTTCGAAAAACTATTAAAAATAAACTAATTGATGGAAAATTACGAAAAATTCAGGAAAAATACTAGAAACTAGCAGAAATAAGAGAAAAATAAGATCAATCAAAAAGCTTAACCAATAAGCCCTATAATAAGCTGAAACAGCCACAAAGTGGCTTATGGGCTTAAGGCCCAAAGAAGAGGTATAGTTTTATTGTGTTCAATAGCTCACAGATGAGCTATTGAAGCACAATGGTAAACACTTGGGTAACTATGCAAGAGGTCGTGGGTTCTAGGCTGGGCAACACCACTTTTTGCTCTTTTTTTTATTTGTGAAAACCAAAGGCACAGGCTTGTAAAATGGACTTTTTTAACCAACTTTAATAAAAGTACTACTAGCTTAAACTGAAAATTAAGCTCCCTAGGAGCTTATGAAGTTTTGATTACAGAAAGTGGGCTTTAGAAAGCCTACTAGTTTGCTTTTACTTATTGACTTGCACAAGCTTCTTTATAAGCTCAATGGCAAAACCAAAAGCTATTCTAGAATCCCTAAGACATGCATAAGCTAATCCTAATAAGCTAGCTAAACAGGAAACACTAAAAGCCACTAAAATTTATGCTAAAAACTGCAAACTCAGAAAGCAACACTAAAAACTCAAAATTAAGAAAAGCTAAAGAGCTTAATAAGCCAAGTCAGAAATTAAGCTCAAGAGGACTTAATTACCTACCTATAAGCTAAGAATTAAATCCATAAAAAACAGCTACTCAAAGCTAAAAATCTATAATTAAAAGCTAAGAACAGTTACTACTATTTTTTTTGGTTATTTTTGAAGATTTTGATGAAATTTAAAGCAAATGTACCTAAGTGTTTAAGCTAGAAAATGAAAAATAATTCTTAATCTATATTAAGCTATGTGAAAACTTTAATCCTACTAACTTTTAGAAACTAACACTAAGTTATGCTAGCTTAATTGCAAAATGAAAAAGGAAGCAGTAGGAACTGCTTATGTTCCTGCTGGTGCAATTTACAAAAGGGAAAACTAAAGTGCAGAAGACCTTAGTGGTCAATCCTGCACAAGATACTCCTAGTGAGTGTCTATGAACACTACACAATCAAAATCAAAACTCAATGAGCTTGGATCCAATTTATAGCAAGCAAAGAAAAGGAAAATAAGTGCCCTGGTGCTGCGTTAGATTTAATAAGCCATAGAATCTTTAAAAGCCTAAACTAATACCTCAAATCTACTAAAAACCTTATCAAATTTGATAATCAAACTGTCTAAAAAGAAATCACCAATTGCATTTGACTTTAAGGGGTCAAACAGGCTTAATCCAAACACTCCTTAATGCTTGACAAATTTCATTTAAACTTAAGAATTTGAAATCTATTTAACTAAACCTTAATAACAGATTATTAACAGCTTATAACTACCTTAATAAACATGATCTTACAACTAGATAAGCTAAAATCAAAGATTAATGACTATGCTAACTAATTTTTAGGTTTTTTAAGGTTTTTAAGACCGATTATGAAATACTATGATCTACAACTTATAAGCTAAAAACAGATTAATATTAATAACTAAAAAGCAAGATTAAACATAAATAAGCTCAAATAAGCAACTAAATTAAATTAATAAGCAAATCTATACTAATAAACTATTATTAAGCTAAATATTGAAAAACAAGGAAAGTAAAGGAAAACTTACTTGAAGCTTTAGCTAAACAAAAGCTATTAGTCTCTTTAGAGCTTATCTACTAGCTCTGGCTAATTTACAATAAGCCAGTAATAGTCCATGAGAGCTCTTCCAAAGCTAGCTCTCTTTCCATAGCTTATTTATCCAAAAGCAAAGGTAAATAGGATTAACTAATTTTATGATTTAAATATTTATTAAGACTGAAATAAACAAGCTCAATCACTAGCTTATAGACTAGTGAGAGCTGAAAAATGAGCTTATGAGGGCTTGTGACATAGTAGCTTAAAGGTTGAAAGAGGATTTTTGACAGATTATTTAAAAGCAAAATGTTCATTCATTAATAAAAGCTTGATTACATAATTTGAAAGGAAAATTACAACTGATTTTAAAAGAAAATTACAATAAGCTAATAATAATCTAAAATCTACTAAGCTACTACTATAAACTAGATATCGTGTGTGTGTGATAGTGTGTGCTATTTATAGCCTTGCAGAGAACCTTCTAGGCCTTGATTTCTGTTAGACGCTCCTGTCAATATCATCCCTTGATTATTCCCAATGATTGGATCATGATTGTGGTTCGTTGGATCAAGCTTGTGCACACACGGATTGCCAGCGTGGCAATCCGTGATGTGACACTTTGTGTTACTTCTGTGAGTATACCCAGTGCAATTCCCATCGTTCTAGTGTGTTTTCTTCATCCAACGTGGCATCTAGCTTGATTTAATTAATGAGAATGGCATGGAATGTCGTTTTTGACCCTTCCATCTTGTTCATAAGCCCCTGAATTGTCCTTTGTACCCTCTAATTGTGATTTGCCCCATCGTTTTACCCTGGTGAAAGTTGGAAGGGACGATGAACAGTAACATGTTCTTTCCCGCTCGTTTTAACTGAAAGTGGGTAAATACATTTGAACTTTGGGGTTATGACAACTTAGGTCCCTGTGGTTGTTTATAAAAGTGTAAGGTAAAAGGTCTTTGGAAAATGGCAACATTGGTCCTTGTGGTTTTATAAAAGGGGTGTTGGGCTAGGGATTGGGCTTTGTTGTGGGCTCTTGATCCGGGTATGGTTTTTAAGGGGTTTAAGGCCCATTAAGCCTTAGGGACCAATATGGTAACTTTCTGAAACTTGGAGGGTTGTTTTGAAACATTTTTAGTTTTTGTCTTATATGGGTTGACTTTGTTGACCCATAGTTGACTGAGAGTTGACCACAGCTTTGACTTTTTGACTTTTCCTGCTTTTGGCTTTGCATCTCTGGCTTCTCTTGTGGTCTTTCGTTCCTCGTGTCCGTGTTTGCCCGTTTTTGACCCTTTTTGTGATTTTTTATATATCCGTACCTGCATATACAAAATACAAAAACAAGCATATCTTTGCCATTTTTAGTCTATTTATGGTCATTTAGGGTCATTTTTGGTAATAACAGATATGTGTATTTTACACTTATCAAAATTCCCCAAACTAAACGATTGCGTGTCCTCACGCAATATTACATGCCTTATAACCAAATATCTCAAAACTTCCCCAAACTAAACCTTTGAAAAGTAGCAAAGATTTTTGTTGAGAGAGCTAAGAGATCACAAGTTATAAAACACCCGATTTCCCATTTTCAAAACTTTTTCTCTTTTTATGATTTTTCTTGATAGACTATCTAACTACAACTTATTCTTGTGTTGACATAATGTATTGTTTTCATTACCTCATTGGTAACTTTAAGGATCATAGAACAAAAAGCACAATTAAGTGTCTAAAAAGATAAATTCGTCATTCCCGATTTTTCACTTTTCCCATGCTAAGCTTAAAAATAAGATCACCGTTAAGTACGAGCTAAGATGCTAAGACTACTTATAATTACAACTTGTGAATTTCTCTTCCCGACATAAACATATATTTAAGTGTGTGTGCTCAAATTAATTTAAACCATTAAATCCACATATTTAGATAGTTGAAATCCGACCAAGCTTTACACATGGGCCTTTTGGGCTAATATGGTTATACTTGGTTATGTAACAACTCAAAGCAAACAAAGACCTCTTTAGCTAAGGACATGTTGGTTAACTGATCCTGTCCCTATGAATGACTTCTTCTTCTCTAGGATCCCACCGTTCCATTCGTGTAAGTGCTAGGCTTTGATACACCCATCCGGAGAATAATAATCGAGACGCATGAACTTCCGATGAAAAAGCCTTGTAGACTTTTGCAAACTTTAGTTCAAAAGAATACCTTGGTTTTAGAAAATGAAACTTTTACTATTTATTTTCTAACTTGCAACATTATTATTATTATTTACATTATTAGGCTAGGAACCGGTACTACTCCTTTCCTCTTATTATCACTTTTACTTTCGACCGACACATCGGCCACGCCTCCGGACAGAGCTCGTGTTAATTATTATATACCAACCCTAAATATACATCCTCCATCTTTTCTTTCGATGTCACATCGGGAGCGAACCGACAAATGCCCATGTACTTTATTGCGATGGAGTTTGTATATTAATTATTAACACTAAGGATTTATAACTTGCATTCTTTTTATTCACCAACTACATTTTTTATTTTTTAGTTATTATTTTATTTTTTTTTTTTTAATTAATATTAATTCAACACATTATTTTTGCAAATAGAAAATTTTCATTTTAGAAAACCAAAGTATAAACTTGAACTAAAATTCTTATTTACAAATGATGTTTGACTTCATCATCGATAAAGCTTTTTCTCTGAATATGTTGATTAGACTTTTAAGAGCAAAACTCTAATTTGTAAAAATTAAAGTGAACGCGTATAATTAATCATTTTAAGAACTCCGGGGAAGAAAAACCACAAGTTATTCTTATAAGCCTTTAAGTTTTCCAAATAAACTTTGTTTAGCATCCTAACTCGTAATCAACACTATCATCTTTTATTCTTTGCAATTTAAAATCTCTAATAAAGAGATTCGCAAATACTTAGCCTATATAAAATCCAACTCGACATATTTAAAATCTACTTGAGATTAGCACAAGTCTTTATTTACTAATGATTTCAAGTTTAGCATGTTTAAAGTCTACATGAGACTAGCACAAACTATCATCATTAATTGTTAAGGGAGAAAGCTAAAACTCTACACGTTCGATCGGGTCAAAAAATTACTTCTTATTCTTACCAACGAAAAACCTACATTCGTGTCTTAACACTTATTTTTAATCAACTACTAATATATTTTTTTCTTTTTTTTTTTTTTTTTTTCTACAAATAAGATCTTAAAATTTTTAAATTTTTGCTATTTTTGCGGGAAAACGGGTACGTGAGAACAAAACAATAAGCAGGTAACATCAAATCGATAGATTCCCTCCCCAAACTAAAACGAAACATTGTCCTCAATGTTTAAAGTCGGGTTCTACGAAAATCTAAGCCGTTTATGAATTATGCAAAGATAAACGTGAATCGATAATGATGAAAGGATATCGGATCTCCCCAAACTAATTTCAAACAAAGGATGAGAAGCTCGAGTGAAACGGGATACAACACCGGACACGAGAGTCTTCAGAAATTGTTGGGTCAATCCTGCAAAAATCACAACAAACAACAAGAAACCGGAAGAGGATAGCCACAACACATCACAACACATTATTTAAGAAAATAGAAAGAAAATGGATAAGCATGGGGTGAACTCCCACGAAGCGGCTTGTTTTTGGTAACCGAGTCACAAGCTTGACTCGATCCCTGAATTTAGTTGTCCTTAGGGAAAGTTTGGAGATCCGGGATAACCAATGGTGGTGTATCCCCTCCATAGTAATGCTTAAGACGGTGGCAGTTGACTTTGAAATTTGAACCATCGGGATGAGACAATTTGGCTGTGCCATAAGGAAAAACTTCGGTAATAGTGAAAGGACCGGACCATCGGGACTTGAGCTTTCCGGAGAAAATCTTTAATCGGGAGTTGAAAGTTAAGATTGATCACAACATTGGAATAGATTCGGTTCTTTTTCTTGGTAATCGTGAAGTTCTTCGTCTTCTCTTTGTAAATTAATGAATTCTATAAGTTGATCTCGAAGTCGTTTAGTCGTTAAGTTGGAGCTTTCGATGATCACCCGCGGTTTTGAGATCGAAGTTGGCATGCTTAAGAGCCCAATATGCCTTGTGTTCTAGCTCAACTGGTAAATGACACGATTTTCCATAAACTAGCTTGTAGGGCGTGCATCCGATTGGAGTCTTGTAAGCGGTTCGGAATGCCCACAATGCATCATCTAACTTGTCTGACCATGAGGCACGGTTTTCTCCTACCGTCCTTTCTAAGATTCTTTTAAGTCCACGATTCGTCACCTCGACTTGACCACTAGTTTGAGGGTGGTACGGTAAGCGGTAGATAGACGATGTGTGACACCTTATTTAGACCATAACTTATCAAATTTGTCATTACAGAAATGGGTCTCAACGATCGCTTAGGGGATTAGCTCTCGGTGCACCGAAATCAGGAGAAAAGAGATTTTCAAAATTTTGGAAAATAACTCTTAGCATCGTTGGTAGGGAGCGCCTTGGCTTCAACCCATTTGGAAAGATAATCGACGGCTACTAGAATATATTTGTTACCCCTAGACGACGGAAAAGGTCCATAAAAAATCAATACCCCATACATCGAAAATTTCTACAAACTTGGAATAGCATTTTGATGGCATCTTCATCACGATGTGAAATTTTGGCCTTTGTCTTTGACATGCATCACAACGATTTGATTAATTCGTAAGCATCCTTATAATCGTTAGTTACTAGGCCAAAAGGACAACCTGGCATCAATTTACTTTTCGATGCCGGTGATGGTGGCCACTATGATGGCCCCCGGTGGGTCCTTCATGACACGCTTTGAGGATTTTAAGAGCTTCTTGGCCGAATACACACCTACGGATGATTTGATCTGCACATATACGAAAGAGATAGGGATCATCCCAAAAGTAATGCTTACATCTTGATGAAAACTTTATTCTTTTGTTGAAGTTGACCATTCCTTTGATGAGAAAATTCCACGCATAGGTAATTTGCTGTATCAGCAAACCACGGGCGTACCTTTGATTATCATGAGGAAGGTCACCGATTTCAATCGTTTCAAGAGAAAGGTTTCATTATCTCCTTTAGGATCAAACATCTCATACGGCGTTTCAAGACGAGAGAGGTGATCTGGCTACATAGTTTTTCAGCTCCTTTGTTTCAATCACTTTAAAATCGTAATTCTTGGAGAAGTAAAAATCCATCTAAGCTCTTGCTTTGGCATCTTTCTTGTTGAAGAGGTATTTCAATGCGGAGTGGTCCGTGTAAACAACACTTTTGTTCATGATAAGATATGATCGAAACTTCTCAAAAGCGTAAACTACTGCAAGCATCTCTTTTTCCGTTGTTGTGTAGTTTGATTCTGCTTCGGTCATCGTTTTGCTTGCATAATGAATTGGTCTAAAATGCTTCTCAATCCTTTGCCCTAGAACCGCACCTATTGCATAATCACTTGCATCACACATGATTTCAAAAGGTTGGTCCCAATTTGGAGCAATGAGAATTGGAGCTTCGGTTAACTTCTTTTTCAATGTTTGAAAGGCTAGAATGCAATCTTCCGAGAAGATAAAAGGAGTGTTTTTCTCTAAGAGATGGGTCATGGGTCGAGAGATTTTCGAAAAATCTTTGATGAATCTTCGGTAAAAACCAGCATGCCCGAGAAAACTTCGAATTCCCTTAACGGTAGTTGGGTGAGGTAGCTTAGAAATCACATCGATCTTAGCTTTGTCGACTTTAATTCCTTTCTTCGAGATCTTATGTCCGAGTACGATACCTTCTTTTACCATGAAATGGCTTTTTTCCCAATTTAGAGCTAAGTTGGTGTCTTCACACCGTTTAAGCATTTTTTTTCTAGATTGGTGAGGCACGTACAAAAGAATTTCCAAAAACCGAGAAATCATCCATGAAGACTTCCATTGTCTTTTCAATCATTTATGAGATGGGTCATCATACACCTTTGAAACGTTCCTGGTGCATTGCATAAACCAAAAGGCATGCGGCTATAAGCAAACGTTCCGTAAGGGCAGGTGAATGTGGTCTTTTCTTGGTCATTTGGATCAACTAGAATTTGGAGAGGAAAATATAACACGAGGAAACCGTCGACGGAACACAATTGTACTCATTTCTGCAGTCTCTCAAAAGCATTTGATTTCCATGAACGGCAAAGGGAAATGGTCTTTTCTTGTAGCTTCGTTCAACTTACGATAATCTATGCATACTCTCCATCCCGTTACAAGTCTTGTCGGCACCAATTCGTTTTCATCATTGGTTACTACGGTCATTCCTCCTTTCTTTGGTACACAGTGTACTGGGCTCACCCAAGGACTATCCGAGATTGGGTAGATCAATCCAGCGTCAAGAAGTTTTTCAACCTCTTTTTTAATGACATCATGGATCTTTGGATTAACCCTTCTCTGATGTTGGACCGCTGGTTCATAGTCGTCTTCCATTAGAATTTTATGAGAACAAAATTCCGGGTTTATACCCTTTATGTCAGAGAGCTTCCAAGCAATGGCTTGCTTTCGGGATTTAAGAACCTTTATGAGAGCGGTCTTCTCATCATCACTCAAATCTTTGGCAATTATGACAGGCAACTTGTTGTTATCTGCTAAAAATGCGTATTCGAGATGAGGTGGTAAGTCCTTAAGTTCAACCTCGGGAGGTTCATCGATTGAAGATTCGGCGGATTTACAAACTTTAAGCTCTTTCCTGATTTCTGGTAAGTAATTTCCTTGATTCAGTGACGGCGAAGGATCACTATTGAGAAGAGATTCGAGAAGGAGAATGTCCCCCTCTGGGTCATAATAAGCTTCATCAACTTTCGGTGAAGTTGGATCATCGGCTAGAGCAAGAAAAGTATCAGCTTCTTCCAAAAGTAGAAAATCACTATCCCCGAAAGGAGTGAGAGTCGGAGAAGAATTTGAAACAATCGGATCGTATCCGGGAGAAGGATTGCCATATGCAATTTCGTCAGAAAATCCTAAAACTTCTTGTGAGTATTCTTCACACGTAACATCAATAAGATCAACTTTCTTCAACGATTCGAGATTGTTGTACGAAATAGAAGGAGTATCACCACATTTAAGGGTCAAAGATTGATCATCGTTTCTAAGAATTATCTCTCCTTCATACACATTAATCAAAGCATGAGCTGTCCTAAGAAAAGGTCTCCCGAGTATCAATGGTACTCGAGGATCGGCTATGAAATCAAGAACAACAAAATCGGCCAGAAAATAGAACTTTCCTACCTTGACAAAAACATTCTCGGCTACACCGGTTGGTTTGGAAATTGTTCGGTCGGCTAATTCTAACACCATTTTTGTTTCGTTTAAGCCTGGGAGTCCAAGCTTTTTCCAAATGGAAAGAGGCATGAGATTAATGCTAGCACCTAAATCGGCTAGGGCTAAGCAATTATCAAACTCCGAAAAATCACATGGGATAAGAAATCGACCGGGGTCACCTAGCTTCTCCGGAAGCTTTTTGAGGACAACCGCACTACAATTTTCATTCAAAGGTGTCTTGGTTAACTCGATTAACTTATCTTTGTTATTAAGCATCTTTTTGAACATCGGAGCAAACTTAGGCATATGAATGAGAGCGTCCGCGAAACTTAGCTCAAAGTGAAGATTACGGAAAATTTCCATAAACTTGGAAGCTAGGATATCATCCTTGTCACGGAGTTTCTCTTTTGCAAGTCTTGAAGGGTAAGGCAAACTAGTCTTGATCTTTTGAGTAACAAGAGGCTCATTGATTGGTTCTTTGTCTTTATTTTGATCTTGGACCAAAGGAGGTTGGATGTCTTCGGTGGCTAGGTAGTTCCGTATCCTTTGTCACCTTGGGTTCCTTTTCCACCACCGGCGGTGGAATTGGAGGTCCATCATATGAGGCACCACTTCGTGTGGTAATTGCCTTGGCTTCGTTCCTAGGGTTTGGAATGGTATTGCTTGGTAAAGACGAGCTTGAACTTGAAGCTTGGTTGGTATGATAGTTTTGCATAAAACTTAGCATCATGTTTTGAAAATCATCTTGCTTCTTTTGAGAAATCATTATAAAACTTGAAAATATTTTGGTTTCTTTTGAAAATTGTCTAACTTATTTTGCAAGTTATTCAAGTTCGCATCGATTAGCCTTAGCAAAACTTCAAAAATCCGTTTTAGAAACAACCTTGAATTCGTGAAACGGATGGTAAAGCTTGATTAACCAAAGTGACTTGTTGGTGGTTGGTATGGCAGGGTTGGAAATAAACGCTCCTTGATTGTTTTGACGGTTTTGGTTGAAATTGCCTCCACGGTTTTGATTCGAATTGAAATTGTTTCCTTGATATCGCTTTGTTTTCCTTGGTTAATTTGAACATTTGGTTGATAAAACTGGGTGGTCTCATTGATTTACCAAATTAGGAGGATCCTTTGAACAAATTTATCCATACGGCAGCTTTGTTTGGAATTGATGAATGTGATTCATGAAAAACGGGAAATTTCATTCCTTGTTAACGGAACTATGTGAAATTATTGTTTTAACCACATGGTAACAACAAACTTCCCTCGACTTGCTTTGACGTAGAGGAGTCGTAACATTCTTTCACTAATCATCTTTTCTAATCCGCCATTCCGAAAATATCCATTTTAACTCAGAGAAGCGGCGAGTCTTGAAATTTATAAAGAGAATTTGAAGGTGTAGAAGTAGTAAAGAGGAGCATTCGTACTCGCTCATGGTTCATTTGCACGACTTCTTGAATAACGAACCTGGATTTACTCTCTATAAGGCTAAACCATTACGAGCATCCTTATCTAAAAATTTTCCACCCGCAGGAGGAATCTACAGGCATCTTAATCATTGGTATTCAAAGAATTGTAAAAACGTACAAGTTGATGTAATTCGAGAAACCAATGATGAGCGACACTTGACGAAGAAGTCCTTTAAACTTTCACATCGTCGTTGAAAGTTTCATATTTGGTTTTTGCAAAATTGATGATTTCATTTCGAAGGTAAGTTGTTTTCGAAGGTGGAAAGAATTGGTTTATGAATTTCGAGACAAGATCATCCCACGTTAGAATCGATCTAGGGGGTTCTTTATCAAGCCAAATCCGGGCTTCACCCTCGAGAGAAAAAGGAAAAAGCAAAAGCTTAATCGACGTATTCGGAACGTCCGGATGTCTAAACGTAGAAGTAACCTTGTTGAAAAATCGGAGATGATTATGAGGGTCTTGCCTACCCGTAAATTGATTACTTTGAACAAGATTAATCAAAGTTTGTTTAAGTTCAAAATTGTTTGCATTTATCGGTGGAACAACAATTGCATCTTCGTATCCCTCGATGGGAGCTTGTAGCATTTGAGCCATGGTACGATTGTCGGCCATTGGAATCTCGGGTTCCTCAACAATAACCGGTGTTATTTGTTGTTGTCGACGATTTCGATTACGAGCTTGAGAACGAGTGCGCATGCACTAAAAATAAAGAAAAGAAATTAAAAAGTAAAAAAAAAATTACACTAATTTTTTTGGATTTTTAATTTTTTTTAACAATCTATTTTAAACGGATACACGGAAGACAACTTAAACCAAATAATCGAATTACTTCACGGTAACTCTTAAAAATTGCTTCTTAAGATGAGCCGTACCTCGTAAATGACACAAATGACAAGTTTTTGAATCTTTGGTTCGATTTGGGAACTTATTATGATAATACCTCAATTGAAGGTATTATTTGTTGGTGTTCTTTTACCAACTTTGTGTATTTTATTTCTTTTTAAGGATAATTTTTTATATTTTTGATTTTTTTTTTGGTTTTTGATTTTTATAACAAAAATAACTTTCATAAACGAAAGGATCTTCAAATCAAAATCAACAAACGTAAACGAAGGAATCTTTAACACAAGTCCCCGGCAACGGCGCCAAAAATTGATTGTAGTTTTTATACACTATATTATATTAATACACAAAAGTATAGAGAATAATTCCCAAAGTAGCCCTCTAGGAAAATTCTTATACAAATATATAATAATAATAATATACGTATGTTTACCGGGAAGTATGCTTTCCCGGGTCGTTTCCCCAACGACTTGTGAAATTGAGACCACGCTTTAGTTTGGATAATGATTTGAATAAGAGCAAAGAGAGATTTGATTATCTATGACTACTAATTAAAAGCAACAATTAAAATAAGAACACAAAAGCAATTAAACACTCAAAACAATTAACGGGAAACAAATAAAACGCGACAAATAAGCAAGTTAAGCAAAACTAACTCTTAAAAATGCAAACTAAATTTCTAAACCTAAAATAAGACAAAAGAAAATTTTAGAAAAAGGAATTATAATTTTTTGATTATTTTTGAATTTATTATGAATTAAAAACTATTTTAATCTAATTAAATCCTAAAAAATAGCAAATTAAGTCCTAAAAATTAAGAAAAATGATTTTTAAACTTAGAAAAGTCTAAAATAACATAAAAACTCAGAAAACTATTTTTAACTATTTTTAAAATTAAAATCCTATTTTTAAAATTAAAAATAAAAGCTCAAAAATGAAAATTAAAATTTAACAGTGTTGAAAATGATTTTTCTGAATGTAAACCTAGAAGTAATTTTTATAAAACTAAAAACTATTTTTCTGTATTTTTAAAAGTTATTTTTGTATTTTTTTATTGATTTTCTAAATTTTAAATCTACGAAAAATCCTAGAAATTAATAAAATAAAGGGAAAAATGTGAAAAATTCAGGAAAAGTCTAAAATGAAACAAGGTTTACTAGAAAAATAAAAGAAGCAGCTCAGCTTATCGAATAAGCTGTGAAAGTAGCTTATTAGGCTACGGCTTATAATGAAAAAGGAAAATTAAAATGTGTACAAGTATTAAATGTGGAGAGAAGTGGATGGATGAGCTATTGTAGAATATTGGTAAGACGTGTGTATTGTGTGGGAGAGGTCGTGGGTTCGAGACTGGCAACACCCTTTTTGCACTTTTTTTATTTTTGAAAACTAAAAGCTAAAACTTATTAAGCAAACATTTTTGAGCACTTTTAATAAAAGGAGTATAAGATAAATCTCAAAATTAAGCTCTCTAAGAGTTTATAAAGAAGTTGTTCACAGAAACAAGCTTAAAAGGGCTTAAAATCTCATTTTTACTTATTTGCTTGCACAAAATTCATTTTAAGCTCAAATTTAAAAACAAAAGAAGTTCCAGGCAGCTTATGATGTATATAAGCTAATCCTAACAAGCTTTCTATAATAGAAACACTTAATGCCAACTAAAATTGATGATCAAAGTAGCAAACTCAAACATTTAGTCTAAAAGCTAAAAAAACTAAATAAGCTATAAAACTCAATAAGCTAATTCAGACCCTAAGCTTTTGAAAACTAGATAAACAACTATTAAGCTATGAAACTAAATGATAAAACCTAATCCTATAAGCTAGAGATCTAAATTCAGAAGCTACTTACTAAATACTACTGTTTTTGATCTTTTTGAGATTTTTATGAAATTAAAAGCTAAATTTTTGTGACTTTTTAAGCTGAAATCTACCTAAGATAATAAGCTAATCTATGAAAAGCAAGACTAAATCTATATTAACTAATATGAAAACTACTACCTACTAATATGAAAAGCAAGGCAATCCGTGATGTGACACTTTGTGTTACTTCTGTGAGTATACCCAATGCAATTCCCATCGTTCTAGTGTGTTTTCTTCATCCAACGTGGCATCTAGCTTGATTTAATTAATGAGAATGGCATGGAATGTCATTTTTGACCCTTCCATCTTTGTTTCATATGCCTTGTATTGTTTTTAAATTTATCTTTGTACCCTCTAATTGTTATTTGACACCATCGTTTTACCCCCCCCACACCCCCCCACCCCCCCCCCTGGTGAAAGTTGGAAGAGACGATGAACAGTAACATGTTCTTTCCCGCTCGTTTTAACTGAAAGTGGGTAAATACATTTGAACTTTGGGGTTATGACAACTTAGGTCCCTGTGGTTGTTTATAAAAGTGTAAGGTAAAAGGTCTCTGGAAAATGGCAACATTGGTCCTTGTGGTTTTATAAAAGGGGTGTTGGGCTAGGGATTAGGCTTTGTTGTGGGCTCTTGATCCGGGTGTGGTTTTTAAGGGGTTTAAGGCCCATTAAGCCTTAGGGACCAATATGGTAACTTTTTGAAACTTGGAGGGTTGTTTTGAAACATTTTGAGTTTTTGTCTTATATGGGTTGACTTTGTTGACCCATAGTTGATTGAGAGTTGACCATATCTTTGACTTTTTAACTTTTCCTGCTTTTGGCTTTGCATCTCTGGCTTCTCTTGTGCTCTTCCGTTCCTCGTGTCCGTGTTTGCCCGTTTTTGATGGTTTTCTTGTGATTTTTGATATATCCGTACCTGCATACACAAAATACAAAAACAAGCATATCTTTGCCATTTTTAGTCTATTTATGGTCATTTAGGGTCATTTTTGGTAATAACGGATATGTGTATTTTACACTTATCAGTTTTGCTCAGAAAAAAGAGATCACATTTCCCCCGTTGTCTGCCAACAAGGGAACAGAATGTCCATTAGTCATAGAGGCAGAAATCGGAGGACACGCGGTTCACCGCATGTATGTAGACGGGGGCTCCTCGATGGAAATTCTTTATGAACATTGCTTCAACCGGCTTCGGCCAGAGATTAAGAGTCAAATGGTTCCCGCCACCACATCCCTAACCGGCTTCAGCGGGGAAACTATATGGCCGCTGGGGCAATTAAGGCTATTGGTAACCATAGGAGATGCGGAGCACTTCACAAAAGCGTGGATGAATTTTATGATAGTAAGGTCACCATCGCCATACAACGGCATCATTGGGAGGCCTGGGATCAGAGAAATCCAAGTGGTACCATCCACGGCTCATGGAATGCTCAAGTTCCTAGTAGATGGTGGAGTGGTGACTATCCGTAGCACTATCTTGTGCCAAACGAGTGCGCTACCATCACAACAACTTCAAAAGACTCCGTGAAAAAGATTGAAGGCAGCCAAGAAAATGTGAAGGTGGCAATACATCACGACTTTCCGGACCAAGAGGTAGCTCTGGGAGGAACGCTATCCATTGAAGGACGGACGACAGTATGCGCGCTCCTGAAGAGGAATCTAGATATATTTGCATGGCAGCCGTCCGACATGACAGGGGTACCACGACGGATAGCCGAACATAGGCTCAATATCCGGGACGGATATCCTCCGGTCCGACAAAAAAAGAGGAGCCAGGCTCCGGAACGAGCCAAGGCCATCCAGGCAGAGGTACAGAAGCTAGTGAAAGCAGGGATTATGCGCGAAGTCTACTACCACGATTGGTTATCTAACCCAGTCATGGTAAAAAAGCACGACGGAAGCTGGAGAATGTGCGTAGACTTCACGAATCTAAACAAGGCCTGCCCACAGGATTGTTACCCACTCCCAGAGATTGATTGGAAGGTCGAATCCCTCTGCGGTTATACTTTCAAGTGCTTCTTGGACGCATACAAAGGTTACCATCAAATACAAATGGCGGAAGAGGATGAAGAGAAAACGGCCTTCCATACCCCTCATGGAGTTTATTGCTATACAAAAATGCCGTTCGGTCTCAAGAACGCTGGAGCCACGTATCAGCGGCTGGTAGACAAGGCATTTGAAAAGCAGGTGGGCCAGAATCTGGAAGTATATGTTGACGACCTGGTTATCAAAAGTCATACAGAAGCAGAGCTTCTAAGAGATATTGAAGAAACGTTCCGTACGTTACGAAAGATCAATATGAAACTTAATCCGAAAAAATGTACGTTCGGAGCAGTTGAAGGGATGTTCCTAGGATATATGATTGGCCCGGAAGGCATAAAACCGTGCCCAGAGAAGATAGAAGCTGTGTTGCAACTTCCATCCCCACGGACAGTCAAGGAGGTTCAGAGCCTCAACGGGAAGTTAGCTGGCCTAAACAGGTTCCTATCTAAGTCAGCGGAAAAATCCTTGCCGCTCTTCAAAACCTTGAAGAAATGCGTAAAAAAGAGCGATTTCCGTTGGACACCAGAAGCGGAGCAAGCTTTCAAACAACTGAAACAACATATATCAGAACTCCCCATGTTGGTGGCACCAAGGCCAAAGGAAGAGCTAATAATGTACTTATCCGCCTCCCAAGGAGCGGTTGGCGCTGTCTTGATGACAGAAAGGGACTCAATCCAGACGCCAGTCTATTTTGTGAGTCGGGCTTTGCAAGGGCCTGAATTAAACTATACTCCAATGGAAAAACTAGTCCTAGCACTGGTCTTCGCGGCCAAGAGGCTACGAAGGTACTTCCAAGCCCATCCTATCGCAGTTATCACGGACCAGCCCATTAGGCAAGTCATGTCGCGCCCTGAGGTAGCGGGGCGACTGCAAAAATAGAGCATCATGTTGGGGGAACATAACATCACATACCGGCCACGGACATCAGTAAAGGGCCAGATCCTAGCAGATTTCCTTGTGGAGAAACCAGAGGAAGCCTCAGCGGACATGTCAGAAAAGGAGGCCCCGCAAGAACCATGGACGCTATTCACGGATGGCTCGTCATGTATTGATGGTTCGGGCGCGGGTCTGATACTAACAAGCCCAGAGGGGGCAGAGTTCACCTACGAGAAGGCTGCAACATCGGTTGTGAGCCGGCAAGATGCAGCAAACTTTTATCAGTCTCGGATTTTTATTCTTACTATGAGCTTTCTTTAGAAGACTACCACATCGGTTGTGAGCCGGCAAGAGGTAGTAAACTTTTATCAGCCCACAGTTTTTATTATATATTTTTTCATTTTTCATCATTTCATATTTTTTTTATTTTTTTATATACTTTATATAGAGAAGACTTCTTTTTGAAAAATTCAAGTATAAGTTTGAACTAAGACTAAAATTTTTGCTATATAAAAATTGTTGATTTAAGTTTAATTTCCAAAAATAGCACGTATATTAGTCCGGTTAAGAGCTTATGGGAGAAAAAACCACAAATTACATACATGAGCTCTTAAGATTTCCAAATAATCCTTGTTTAGCATCCAACTCATACTTAACTCTATCATTTTTCGTTCTTCGCAAATTTTCGCGAACGCTTAGCCTAAAAGTTAAGGAACAAGCTAGAGCTCAACACGCTCGATCGGGTCAAAATTTATTCTTATTCTACCCAGCAGGAAAGTCAAAATTGTGACAAAACACTTATTTTATTTTTGAAAATTTTTAAATTTTTTCATTTTTTTTTTGAAATTTTGGTGGTAAAAACGGGATTACGTGAAAACAACGGCTGCAGGCACAATCAAATCGATAGATTCCCCCCATACTAAAACTACACATTGTCCTCAATGTGAGATTCCCCCATACTAATTCCAATGCATATTCTTGATATAAAGGGGTCTCTACGCAAATCTAAAGCCATTTATTAATTATGCTAAAGATAAACGTTAGTCGATAAGATTTTAGGATATCGGATTCCCTAAATGAAGCTGAGGATATGAAGCTCGAATGTATGAATGGACAAAACCATGAACACGAGAGTCTTCAAAATCCGGGCAATCCTGGACAATAAAAATCACAAAACACGAAACACGAGAAAAAAGAGACGCGGGACTCCTCAGATCATTTATTAGAAAATAGATAAAAAGATAAAAATGCTTGTTTTTGTTAACTGAGTCACGAACTTGACTCGACCCCGAATTCATTAGTCTATGGGGAAGCAAAATGGAAAAGAAAATTTCAATCGGGCTTTCATAAATGTTTGGATAAACATTAAAGCACATGAAAGTTCCATCTCGATGAGATGCCACCAGGCTCTTAGTGAGATTGCCGCGGTCTAAATGGTGTCTTCACTCCTGGTAGAGAGAAGTAAAGGAGAATCCGCAAGGTAGGTGAGAAACGGGAGAAAAGTCCGAATGACAAATGTGAAGGAATCGTCATCTTCAACATCAATCTCACCTTTCCCTGGGTCAAAACATTCATCTTCATTAAGCTCATTAAAATTGTTAATCACGGGCGTATCGGGCTCAAAATTGAAGCAAATCTCAACATTCGGTGGTTTCAGAGGAGGACGAGGAAATGACGAATCAAAATGGAATGATTCAAACTCGGGAAGTTCCAAAAGAGGGGTCTTTTTGAATTATCAGGATAAACAAGTAGTCAACCCTCCCTGATCGGGATCAATCTAAAAGAACGAATTTACTCGGGAAGAGAGTTATTAGCATGAGTAGTGGTACTGCCACTACTCGTCTCTTCCTTATGATCGCTAAAAGTCTCGAATTCGGGTAAAGAATTATCTAAATGAGAAAGAGAAGTATCGGACATCTCAAAGAACAAATCACTATCCGTGAAGGGGATAGGAAATAAAGACGGAGAATTGAGCACACGATCAGGAGTAGGGTTGTCTTTCAAAGATTCAATATTAGTAATAAGATGACTGATGTTTAATAATTTCTCTCGAAGAATAACGTCTTGGATTTGAAGAATATCTTCTATGTTAAACTCTTTCTCTTCTTGGTCAACATCATTCACTTCCTCTAAGCTAATGTCCTCAAAATCATCGTCATCACTTGAAGTACCATCATCGTTAGAATCAGAGTAAATCTCAAAATGATCTTTTAAAGCATCAGAAGTAGAAGGATCATCACAAACGGGCTCATCACACGTATCGTCAAAAATACCCTCGAACTCTCTTGGGATTAGGACTAGGTTGCAACACTAGACTTTTTTATTTGTCTGATTCTATTTCCGGAATAGTGTCAAGATGCTCGTCCCCCATTATGAGAGAGTTATTGGGCTCCACGGTCGGTAAGTCAGGTGTGATTGCTTTAGGCTTGCTATATATAATAGTATACTCATCAACGTTATTGTCGTAGAAAATAGGACGATTCCAGCTTGGATAATTAATATATTCTGATAGCTCTTCACTAATATTTCGCACCTCTTCAAGGAGTTTACTCATCAATTCTTGAATATTCTCTTGTTGATATTGCTTGTCCGTCAAAGCATGCTTAATTTACCAAAATCTCTCCAAGCTTTTCAATATAACCTTTGGTGTTATCAAAAGGTATACGACTAAACTTCCTTAAGAAGGTGTAAATGTCTCTCATTAACACTTCCACATCGTCGATCATAGAAAAATTTCCATATGGAGTAAAACTTTGAGCTGCCGGCTTCTCCTTCTCTTGTTGAATTCCTTTAAGAATTTGCAAATCATCCATAAGTTTAAGAAGTAATTCTTGCATAACTTCAGGTTGATTCTGCTCTTCTTCCACTGCTTGCTTAATCTTAAGAAATCTCTCCTCGGTAAGCATAATAGCCACTGCACTTTTCATTAGGTGGTATTGATTCATATCCTTTAAAAATGGCTTGTATTAGATTCTTTATCTGTTAAGCCTCAAATAAGGTCAAAACATGAAGTTCGTCCATATGTATGTTTGTCTCGTCTATCAATTAGATTAACGTTGTAATAGGAAAGTATCGGGGAATCAGCTCGGATAGTAATCTAATATTGTATATGTTTCGGGTTTAATCCCAAGCAAAAACCGAGCCCGGGTCCTAGTCAAATATCCCGAATGGTCACTTAATGTGTCGGGGTATTTATGTAACTTTTCAGCCTAGGAAAAGTATGGGATTCATAAATAATATTTCACTTTATCTATATTTTTCTTAACTATCTCACTAATTCTCTTCTATAGAAATCAAACGCTTTCTCTTTTCTTTGATCGATTCATGGTTTGTATATAAAGGAAGTGTTATCGGTCCTACACATTGGCATCAGAGCTACGTGTGGAGTCGTGGGTGATTATTGTGGTTAATTAGCTTATATTCGTGGCTTATTTTGTTTGAAAAATTAGGAAAAAAAAATCAAAGGTGTGATCTTGTTTGTGGTTAAATGTGCTTAGATTTGGTACTTTTCGGGCTTAGATCTATCCCTTGCCATCTTACTACGTGGTTTTAACATCATTTCGTAGCTTTCAAGAAAGTTTGATGATTTTTTCTTGGCTGCGTTTTGACTAACTGAAGGGGTGTTCTTAATTGCGTTTTGCCTTTGCGTTTTGGTTATTGCGTTTTGCCTCTGCGTTTTGGTTATTGCGTTTTGGTTATTGCATTTTGCCTCTGCGTTTTGGTTATTGCGTTTTGCCTCTGCGTTTTGGTTATTGCGTTTTGCCTCTGCGTTTTGGGTATTGCGTTTTGCCTGATTGAAGACCCTTATTGCGTTTTGCCTAGGGGAGACTCTGTCCATTTCATTTCTTGGTTGCGTTTTGTCTCAAAAGGTTGAACTGCGTTTTGTCCAAGAAACAGCTCTGCGTTTTGACTAAAGACACTGCGTTTTGTCTCAAAAGGTCGATCCGCGCATCAGGTGGTATTTGACCGAATTTGGGAATCTATTAATCATTGTCTAAACATAACAAAACATCAAATCAAACAACAAACAAAGGACTTAAAAGGACTAATCATTCAACAAACACACATTAACATCAATCGGATATTTCATTCACGGTTTGTCTATTTTTTTTGTTAAATTTCATGGTAAGTCACTTATCAGTTTTAATCATAGACGTGTTAAAAATCCCTGTGATCGTGTGAATTGCATGCAAGACCACAACTTCAATACATCACATCCACTTAAGATTACTACAAATATTTACAACATTCATAATTCATATTCATTCTTCATATTGTCTACTCCAGTCAACACATCCTCAACAGATAGTTTAATGCACAGCAATATCATGGAGTGTTCAAAAAGATGTCCACATGCTTAGACCAGGAGATATTCACATAGAGTTATGTTTCTACGGTACATTGACACAAAACCAATTGGTGAGGGACTGAGAAAAAGATACTATCTGGTCCTAGTGCCATCTACTGTACTAGTTCAAGATGTTGCATGCAACCGGAAGGTTAATCATGCTAATACAACAACATTACAACAATTGAAACAATATTAAACATGACTCCTTAGAGAACAAAGAAACACTTTTCTGTCTAAAAAAGAAGCCAATTTTCTTGCTTTCTAAAATGGTATTGGACGATGTTATCTATTCCATGTTGATGCTTGAAAAACAACGAATGAGATGTGGATAGACATTGAAAGGCTACAACAGGGTGAATCATTAAACGTACAAGATGTAAAGACCAATATGTTCTGGGAATTTGGGAAGTTTACTTCTTGAGATGGAGAATCAATGGAGTCGTATTACTCACAGATTTATAAACTGATGAATGAATTGACAAGGAATAACTTGCAAGTTACTACAATGCAGGTAAATGTTTAATTTCTTCAACAACTTTAACTAGAATGGTCTAGATTTGTGACGGTTGTCAAGCAATCAAAAGAAATAGACACCATCTCATATCACACACTTTTTGACATTCTGAAGCAGTATCAAAATGAAGTCAATGATATCCGTGTTAAGAGAATAGCCAAAAGTGCAAATCCATTAGCACTTCTTGCGGCTGCTCAACCATATTCAGATAATTACTATCAAGCACCAAAACCTCGGAGAACAAATACAATATCATCTTCCACAAGATCAAGTGCATCTACCAGACACAAAGGCAAAGAGATCGCCAAATCAATTACACCTCAATCTGAGTCAGTTTCTGATGAAGACAGTGATCCTGAACAAGCTCTGAGGGATAAGGATATGCAAAAGAATTTGGCACTCCTTGCAAAGTATTTCAAGAAGCTCTACAAACCTAATAACAACAACCTTCAAACTTCTTCAAACTCCATGAACAAGATTGAAGATACCACACCAAGGTATAACAACGACAATTAGTCAGGGCAGTTTGGGAATCAAAGGACAATGACAGTTGTTGGGGCTAAGGAAACTGTAGGAAGTCAGGTAGTGCAACAGAATGGGATACAATGCTTTAACTGCAAGGGATTTGGCCACTATGCAAAGGAATACAGGAAGCCAAAGCGTGTTAAAGACTACTCGTATCACAAGGAAAAGATGATGATGTGCAAACAAGTGATACAGGGTATTTCCACTACAAAGCTGGGCAGCTGATTGGATAGGGACAGCGATGAAGTGATTGGATGAACAAGAATTGGAAGCACATTACAGTTTCATGCAAAGCTTCAGGAGTCTTACCAGTAGAATCAGTTCGATGAAATAGCATTCGTAACAGGATACAGAACAATGATGAAAAATAAGTGTTTGCCAATGAAGATAAACTTCTCGAGAATAATAATGCAGATATGCTGATGAGCGTGTTGCGTTTGCTAATTTAATTGCAAACTTAATCTCTTCGATACTAAGGAATACAAAAAACGATTTTAAAGAAAGATATACTCATCATTGACTCAAGAACTAGAGGAGTGCAAACTATCTTGATGAGATAGTAGGGCTTAGGGGAGGCTACTGTTGTCGGGATAATTGTCTAATGCACTTCAGAAACAAACAGAATGTGCTTGAGAAGTACATAGCACTTTAATGACCGGACGAGTGATTTTGACATTCTTCAACAAGTAAATGAAAACTCTTGGACTATTAGTTGTAAAGACCTTGACATAAACATAGAGGTTTAAAAAAACTAAAGCCATATGAAATTTCGGTTGTATAATAAAAAAACACGACGAGTTAGTAAAAATGGTGTCTTTTAACAAAGTCACAATTTGAAGTCAACTCAAAAGAAAAGTAAGGTCAATTTTCGGATTTTAAAGGTTAAGGATAGTAAAATATTTGACAAGATATTTGGGAAATGGACGACAAACAATTTAATGTTTTTAAAATAAAATTGTTTACACTCGTATTCAGTCATCAATTCAGACCATTCAATATGTTCAGCACCCAATTATGCCGAATATATAATGGTAGACCAACCTTTGCTAATCCAAGGTACCTCAAGAAAGCTCAATCTGAAAAGCCCTGTTTGTATGAGATCCCATATGATAATTCTGATCTTGGCACAACAGTTTTTCCTCCTAATAGGGAGAGACAAGACTCTTGCAAGTGAGAGTAGATCAAAATTGAATAAAGATTATGTTAACCATATGTTACACAAGACAATATGTCTTTATGAAATTTCAAAGCTCCCTCACTGAGTATTTCTTTATCAGTTGGAACGCGCAAAAGAAGGTAGGAAGACAATGTGAGAAAATAGATTGTTTGAACAAAACCAAACATTGCTAATAAAACATTGCCTTTTATACGTTTTGAATCCATCTTGTAAAGTAGACTAGTTTTTTAACGACCTTGACATTTTAAACTTCATTCATTTTAGAGAAATTGCTTGATCAAGCTGCGTTAAAACATACAGTGATTATTTTTGGGTGCCATACTGCTAAAGATGGATGTTTTGTTAAAAAACCTTATTAAATGCTCTTGATCACATAAAACTCAAAATGATTAGTTTTCGTTTTTGAACATGAATTTAAACAGAAAATGCATGAAGATTATGAGTTACGTTAAATACCTTGAAAAAAGAGGTTGAAAAACTTGAAATTGAAATATAAGGCCGTGATTTTTCAACATATATGATCTACATTCTCGAAGATTGTGTGTATATGATGTACATGTTCATATTTGGTTTCTCTATTTGATTTATAAATGCTTATGTAAATTTAACCAATGCTTGTATCTTCATAAAGTCAAAGAATGTGAATGTCTTGCACAAAAGCTTTCGAAACAAATTGAATCTGTTAACAAAGAAGTTCATAATAAGGTTTTAAAGAGTTTTTCTAAGCTTGAAAACCACTCGATTTCTCTTAAACTTGCTTTACAACAATGTAAAGAACAAATGAAAAATAACTCAGTTTGCAAAGAAAACGAATCAAATGTATTTTGAAAAGAACGTGAATAATATCATGAAATACAGGATTTGAAAGCTCAAATGCAAGACAAGAACATAGCCATCAATGAGTTAAAGAAACTCATTGAGAAATACAAAGGAAAGTCTGTGGAAACTCAGGTTGATAAACCATCTGTTGCTCGACAACCAAATGCTCAACGGATTCCAAAACCATCAGTTTTAGGAAAATCGACTCTTTTTTCAAATTCTCCTGAAATGAGAAGTTTTCAAACGAAAACAGGCGGTTAGTAAAATAATATGTCGGATGGTTTATTTAAAAAGGTCAATCAACAGATTTTGCCTCAGAATAGAACAAGCAGGAAAATACACTCGAATGTGCTTAAAACCAGAATGTTATAATTGCCACTAACCAAAACACAAACTAGAACACCCTAGTTGCCTCTATGCTTAAAGAATCATAATCCTCATACTAATCTCCACGTGTCTAAAATCTATAAGAGTAAAATCATATACAAGTGGTAGCAGACCCAAAGCTTAAGTGAGCTTCAAGTTAAAGATAAGGTTGTGCCAAACAATAGTCAAGTGAAGTTTAACCACAAGGAAGTAGAAGAACACCATAGGATTTCAAGTATTTCTAGGAAAACAAAGTCTGTAACTGCATGTAATGACAATCCAAAATCCAGAACTTTGAATGTAAATGTTGTTTGTACTAAATGTGGAAAATGTGTGTTTAATTCTAATCATGATGCTTGTGTTTCTAGATACTTAAATGACGTGAACGCTAGAACTAAGGAGCCTAAGGAGTGCCTATTAGTGCTAGTAAACCCAAGAGAAGAGTAAACAAATCTGTTGCAACACCCTATAAGAAAACAGTTGCATTAGATACTACTATTCAGAAATCTAAGAGTTACTATAAGGAGTTGTATGAGAATACAAATCAGGAATGGAAATGGTAGATAGCTAAGAGATGCCCATCGTGATATAAATAAACACAAAAGCTATTAGGACAAAAGATATGGATGCCTAAATTTACGGATAAGAGGATGTTTCAAACTTGTTATTAGTCCACTTTTAGACAATTGTCTCTAGGTTAATTATGTCTTGAAAGATATCATATTTCTTAGGATCTTATTGTCAATGTTCCATCGTCCTCAAATTCTCTTGCAGATTTTATTAACTCATTCCTATTCATTGTTGAACTCTGAGGCACCAAAGCACATGACGGGCATCTCAAGTTGTTGTATAATTTGTGGAGGAAATTTCTAGGTTACTGTTTGGTTTTGGAAATGATCAATTTGCTCTTATTCTTGGTTTGGAGATCTGAAATCAGTAATATCACGATCAATTGGTTTTATTAGTCGAAGGCCTCAATCACAATTTTTTCTTGGTTGGTCAAATTATGGTAGTTGTGGATTTGGAGGTTGCTTTCAGGAAATCTACTTGTTTTGTGAGAGATCTTCAGGGAAAAAATTTACTAACTGGTAATCGTAGATCCAATCTCTACACAATATCTCTTTAAGAAACAACTTTATCAACTCCAATTTGTTTCATGGCTAAAGCATTTACCAACTCTAGCATTTGGGTTATGGAATCGAAGACTTTCTCATCTTAAACTTCGATTACATCTTCCTTACTATCAAAGAAAATATATTGTGATAGGCTTACTAAGTTGAAAATTATTGTCAAGGATTAAACACTTTGTTAGTCTTGTGTAATGATGGTAAGAAAAAAGATGCGCATTTAAGTCAAAAGCTTTTTTCCAAGTTTCCAAAGGAAGGCTGGAATGTGCTTCACGATGGACTGTGTGGTCCAATGCGGGTTGCAAGCATAAATGGGAAGAAATATATTCTGGTGATTGTTGATGACTATTCAAGATACACTTGGACTCTTTTTCTACGATCCAAGGATGAAACACCAGAAGTTCTCAAAGACTTTCTCATGATGATTCAACGCAATCTTCAAGCTCAAGTTATTAGTGTCCGTACTGACAGTATGGCACGGAGTACTTGAACAAGACACTCAGTTATTTCAAAGAAGAAGGCATTGAACATCAGACTTCCACTCCTCGAACACCTGAACAGAACGGCATTGTCGAAAGACGGAACCGCACTCTTGTTGAGGCTGCTCGAACAATGCTCTCAGCTTCTAAGCTTCCATTATCATTTTGGGCTGAAGCAGTTGCAACCGCATGCTATACTCAGAACAGATCAATCATCATATCGACTCATGGAAAGATGCGTATAACTTTATAATGTACATGAAACTTCAATTAAAACATCTTCACACGAGGTCGTCAGAAGCGTTTGCATTGATACATAAACTAGAGATGGGAGAAAATTTAGATAAGATGAACAGAAAAATGGGATCACATAGTGTCTTGGTGGGGATTTTCTACTCAGTCGAAGGGGTTTTTGTGTTTACAACAAGAGAGAGAACACGCTTAATTAGTTAAGTCCATTTCATATCAAGTTGATGAAAATCAAAGAGATGAATGGTTGATAACAATCTGTTCAGACCTCGCTTCCTAACGACAAGAGTTGTTTGTTGAAAATGTTCTCTTCAGGCCTCGTTCTTCAAGGATAAAAAAGGTAGATTATTGTCTGATTATGAAAACTCTGACCCTGTGCCCCAGACAGATTGTTGTTCTACAGCAGAGAGACTATTTCGTCACAACAAGGGTTGGAATTTTTTCAGTCCTATACTTGAAGAATATTTTAATCCAGCAACTAGGTCTTGCTCGAGGTCAAACAACAATGATCAAAGACCGAATGATTTATTTAAGACGATGGTATTTATCTATCCTTTTTGTACTCGAGTACGAAGATTCTGGTGAGTCCTTCCTCACGGAACTTTGATAAATATCGATGATGCTTTCATTTCAACCACTCCAAAGTCATGATTAACCGATGGACCAGAGTCATTCCATTAGACAAGTTCATGGAAATCCAACCAAGCAGTTCAAACCAAGATGACAGCTGCCACAGATCCTGAAATGTGTATCGGTTCCGCGGCTCACGCGTGAGTATTGTTGAACAAAGAACATTAAGGAGGCCAATGGCTGATTCTGCATGGATCGAATGCTATGCCGGATGAACTTCATCAGTTCTGACAGACTAGAAGTCTAGGGGGAACTTTTAGTCGAAACAAACATTGTGGCAAGATGATTATTTAAAGCTAAAGTGGTTATGGTAAGAACAAGTAGGATGAAGATAGAACTGTAATTCGCAACAAAGCACGACTTGTAGCTAAAGGTTATGCTCAGGAAGAGGGTATTGATTTCGAAGAATCCTTTGCACCAGTTGCTCGCTTAGAAGCATTTTGGATTTTCATTGCCTACGTAGCATACAAGTCTTTTCCAATCTATCAGATGGACGTGAAGACGGCATTTCTTAATGGTCCACTGAAGGAGGAGGTTTATGTTGCTCAGCCAGGAAGAGGTTCGTTGATCCAAATCATCCAGAAAAGTATAACTTTCTTTGGAAAGCTTTATATGGATTTTAAGCAAGGTCCTAGATTGGTTATGAATTAAACTATCATCTTCGGATGTCCAAAGGCATTTACTAAAGGACAATTGACCCCAACTTTTATTCATGATAAAATACGGGGGAGGGATATTTTTGTGCAGATTTACGTTGATGACATAGTTTTTTTGGGTCTACAAACCCCATAAATATTCAAAAAGATTTGAAAAGTTATGCACAGTAGATCAGTAGATTGAAATGTCCTTCAATGGGGGTGATGAAGTGCTTTTTAGGATTAAGTTCACCAGTCCCCAAAATGGTATTTTTATACAATCAGGCCATGTTCTACTTTAGAAATTATCGAAAAAAAGATATAATTGTATGGACATTGTCACTCCTTTGGTACACCATTGGCTACTATACCCAAACTAGATGTAGATTTGTGTGGAGTAAACCGTTGACCAATATGATTATCGTGTGTTAGTTCGGGTCACTCACATGTACTGACGTCTAGTTTGACCAGACTTGGTTGCATAGCAGTATTGCTTTTGTGCACGTTATCAAGCATTTTTTTGTTTACGACCAACACAAAAGCACCTCAAGGGGGTGAAAAGAATCTTTAAATACCTAAAGGGTACCATTAACATGGGACTTTGGTATCCAAAGGATTCTGACTTTAAACTAACAGCATTTTCAGACGCTGATCATGCCGGATGCCTTAATACTCGAAAAAGCACTTCTGGAGAGATATAGTTCCTTGGTGATAAGCTAGTAAGTTGGATGTCAAAGAAACAAAACTGCACTGCAATGTCTTCAGCAGAGGCAGAGTACATGGCGTTATCTGCAAGTTGTGCTCAAGTAATGTGGATGAGGACACAGCTTAAAGATTATGGCTTCAACTACAACAAAATACCGTTGTATTATGACTCTCAGTCAGCCATAGCAATATCATGCAACCCCGTACAACATTTGTTAGATATGAGTAAAAGACTCAGTCACCCCGTATATTTATTGTTTATAATAGTTCGTAGTTTATTAGTTAATCGTATGTCTTTTGGTTTTAAGCCAGGTTCTAATATCCGGCATTTTGTAAAAACTATATAAGCCTCTTCCAACTTTGTAAGAGGCAAGCTAGTCATTTTCACTTTTCTTATTAAACACATTTTCTCTCACTAGAAAATCCCTCTCATGTGTTTCTCTCTTAGTACTGCCCCAATCATAAGAATCATCACCCGTGTTATGAATTAAACGATCCTACAATTAGTATCAGAGCAGGTTTGGATTCGTGATTGATTCTTATGGTTGTTCAAGATCAAACTCGTCCTAATTTTGGTTTTAAAAAGCCTACAGCTCAACTTTCTTTTTGGGCTGAATTGGTTGGTTAATGTTGTTGTTTTTCTTGTTACTTATGCTAAGGAAGTTGTATTGGTACTACTACAAGTGATCAACAAGCCTCAAGTTCAAAAACAAAGCTAAAAGGTTCGAATTTATTTTTGTGTTCTTCGTGGAGAGTTGCCTAATATTAGAAGATTCACAAGGATTTACATGTTATTATGTGCTTAATCTTCTTAAAGTCGCATAATGTTACATGTTATAGCTTTGATCCGTGGTTGATAAGCTCATTTTGAAGTGTTTATGCAAAATTCATCCTTAGTGTTCTAGCTGGCGGTTTGGTATAAGAGGGGACAAGATCCACATTTTTAGGAAAAGGTATGTGGTGAGTTGACTGGTAAAAGGCGAGTTGATTATTATAATCAATAATAGTTCACGACGGTTTGCTTTTAAAAACTCGCGGCGAGTTGCTTAAAGAAATGGCGGTTTGCTTGTTTTAATAAGGCAGCGAGTCAGTTACTTCTTGCGGCGGTTTACTTATTTTATTCAGGCAGCGGTTTTCCAAGACAGACCAAGGCAGCGGTTTGAGATTAAATTGTAGACAGCGGTTTGCCTCTTTTCTATGTGGGCGGTTTGCTTTGTGAGTTTTTGAGGCGGTTTGATTAAAAAAAAAAATATAAGTAATTTGTAATCTTTTTTCTATAGCCTTTATAACTTATTTTTACATCAAATTCAAATTTTGGTAACAGGGTAAATTTTTTTTTCGGTCGACACCTTTTTAGCGACACTTTTTGGCGAGAGAAATTAACTAAAATATAATTTTTTTTCTTTAGCTTTTTTAGCTTATTTAGCTTATTTTTACACCAAATTTAGATTTTGGTAATAGGGTAAAATTTATTTTTTTCATAATCCAACTGCGCCAAATTTTCAAACAAATTAACAAACCAATTTAACCACAACCAATTATTCATTCGGTTTTTTCTATTGATTTGAAAAATCCGGTTAAACTTCTTATCGGTTTATTCTTGGACTTGTAAAATCCTTTGTGAACGTTAATTGCATTCTTAACAATACATTCAGATGTTAATATGTCAGAAGATATCCAGTATACCGGTTCTGATACACGCCCACCATGGCTTGATAGAACAGACTTTGAATCATGGCAACAACGGATTCGTCTGTATTGTCTGGGAAAAGATAATAGAGAGAATATAATGAAATCAATTACTAAAGGTCCATTTTTCAATTAGGAACAATGACAGATACCTTACTGAAGGAGGTGAGGTGCACATCATCTAGGTCAAGAAGTGCTTAGAGTCTTTTTGCCGACCTTTCAGACTGAACAAAAAGGACAGGTTATAATGCTGACATTCGTGCTACGAATATATCTTCAAAGGTTATACCAAAGGATATCTACACCTCATAACCGCTTTACTGACGCCAATGACATTTGGGACAAATGTGAAGATGATTCTGGGAAGGCTCTGAAGTTAAAAAGGTTGACCGGAGAATCTCAATTTATACGATGAATTGAACACTTCTTGCCAAACAAAGGAGAAACCATTGTGTATACTTATGTCAAGGTTTACAAACCTATTAATGACATAGAAACATCAAGATGACCATGTCCAGATGGCAGCTTAACTCTAAATTTAGTGAACAAATTTGTTACATGAATGGAGCAGATTCATATCTGAGAGTAAACTCAATTGAGGTTTGAAAGAGTCTAACTTTGATCAGTTTATGCTTACCAACATTGAGGAGCATGCTAATAAGAAAAGAATGATGATGGAAAGGGTTCATTCGACCAACTAATGTCCTTTGGCCACTTGTGTCTAATGCCTCAGTTCAAGCAATATCCAACACAATCATCCATGTCCTCCTCAATCCTAATGAACCATCTTCCATGTCCTGTGATAACTTTCAAACAACACTCTGGAGTTCTTCAACTGGCATAATTGATCAAAAGCCTAACCAACACACTTGACCTCCTCAACCAATCATTCAAAGCACATCTTCCTCAAATGAACAATCAACTCAGAACTTCCTCAAATGAAGGAACAACTGCTATAGTTCAAGAGGCCAGAGTTGTTAGTTTGCTGTTTTAGGATTTCTAGGTAGATACAATCGCGAATAATCAAGGAGACCATTAGAGGAACATGCAAGAGGAAATGTTGTAGCTGGGAATGCTGGGAGTGTCTCAGAAAAGAGTATGGAAATGTGAAATCCTAGTAAGCTAAACCTTTTATGTGCTACAACGAAAGGAATCCGGGCAATATGCTTACGAATGTCACACAACCAAGGCGTCCTAGGGATTCAGACTACTTCAAAGACAAGATGCTGCTTATGCATGCTCATGAGAATGGTGCAGTACTGGATGAAGAACAGTTGTTGTTTCTTGAGGAGAAACATGTCACAATTTTGATGACGATATGGTGATTTGGCACTCAATGTGGACGTGTCTTTTGAACGCTAATCAATGCGATGCATTCGGAATTTGATGTTGTGCAGGCTTCCCACCACTACAGACTGTTCATGGTAATCCTTTCATCTGAAGATCCAATATAATGATGAGTCGAGCCATCTATGACTCGGAATACTCGTTTGATGGTTACAAGATCATGATACCTTTGTAGATCATATGGATGAGTATCTTGAAGTTCACGGAGATGCAAAGCGATGTACAACTACTAGTTGTTGACTCTGATGCTTACTTACGAGTGATATTAATATTATTCCGATATGATCAGTATGTGGAAGGGACAATGAAGAACATGTTGTACAAAGTAATGTATCTTTCTATTACGTAATGATGCTTTGATGTTAAATTCTCATGAAAATGCACTAAACAGGGTGTACAAAGTAGGTCAGCTAATATAAGCATGTTAAAGTCAGTTAATGACACATTGACTTCTGAACGTGCGAGATATAATGGAAATCTTGGTCAGGGTGTAATGGAACAACGGCTAAGTTTGAATTAACTGGGTAGAGAATGAAAGTGATGAACAAATGAGAATATTATCTCTGAACGAAATCGAAAAGAAACTTCTTAAATATAGGATCTTCATTCTGCACGATTGATAACTTCGTTCTACTCTTAACCATCATAAGATAGTGAGGGAAGAAGCGCTCATTTTGAACAAAGGATTTTAAAAATAAAGAGACAAATTGCCTTGAAGAGTTTTTAGACTATAAAAGGTAAAAGAAAGGTTGAAGATAGATTTTACAAAAAAGATCAATATGTTACATACGGTTCCACATGATATGTAAACCAAAAATCGGTTTATGATGAAAAGAATCAAGGTAGCGATAGGCTACAAAAATCCCTTATGTCTCACCATGCAATGCAGTTTATCCACACTTCTATAATGGGTCATTGTATATTAGTCATGTCCAATCTTGACTCGCCTGTCTGTGATGACTCAGAGGACTCTCGTGATACGGCTGTAGATAAAATAGAAAAGAATTAATGGAGAAAAATGCAAAGCCCTCTATGTGTGGAAAATAAAGTTAGGATTGCCCCCCAGATTACTTGAAAGAGAACCTTCTTGCAACCTTTGCTCCACAAAGAAATCTGACCTCAGAACATATATTTTGGTCCATAGATGAAAATGATAGGAAAAAGGCTGAGACCTCAGTTCCAAAATCTAAATTTTTAGCATTGACAGTGTATCCACCAAATTACTCTGTCAAGCTTGTCCCCGTTTCTTCCACTAAGAGTCAAGTGAAGGATTAATCTTTATGTACTCACACAACTTTTTATGGAATTTGAAAAAACTTGGCAAAAAGTGAATCACCCCAACAGGTGTTACAGTAGGGGAAAAGAGGGTTTTGAGCAACAAAAAGAGGTTACTATCACTGATGTTTTTACATTTTCAAAACTCTTGAATGTACACGTTGCGAGGAGTTCAAACGGCCTTCTTAAAAGAAGTTTCTAAAAGTTTATGAAGAAATTTTTGATCAAATGAATGACGAAGTGGGACTATGAAATACTGTAGATATAGCATGTGTGAAATTGTAAAGAAAAACCTTCTCATTTGAAAATGAGGAATCTGAATTGCTTATTGTTTGTCGTATCAAACGGTTGTAATGATGTGAAAAAATCCGTTGTCTAGATCTGAAGCTGAGATATTTAAAGTTCTTAATTGAGTCAAAACACTATTTCAAACTTGAAAGGAATACTAAATTTGCAAATTAATGTATCAACATCTTCACGAAAGTTTGATTTAACAAATCATAAACTCACAGTGAAGCTCCTGATTTTTACTCTTTCTTTTAAGATCAAGACATCTCGAACATCAGATTCAAGAAAAAGACAAGTGATTAGAAGACTTGAAAGGTTCTAGTCTCTGATGTGAATGACAGAAGATTGTGAACCTTATAATGTATTGATGTCATGATTCTTCTTGTACAAAATGATACATTTTAGAGCTGAAATAGAAAAGGTGATAGCAGCATTACAAGGAATTGTTTGAGGATATTAAGATCAATGCTTGCTCAGCACTATGAACAGAATTCTTCCTTGTTAACAGAGATTGAGGATCTAAAGCTCAATTAGAAGGCAATTTGAAAAGTTGCCACTAGAAGTTCTGCCAAACAAATGTTCTTGCAATTGGCATGTTTGCCATTGATGTTAAAAACCCATCCCGCATTCCATTAAGAATAATAGGAATGTCATTTAAACCTATATTAACCATTCTTACAGGAGAGTTTGTAGAAACAGTTAGGGAGATTGTATAGGAAGCTAGAGTAGTTAAACCACTGGGGATAATGCACTTAACTATGGATTGTCATTTACACTAAGCTATCTCTGGGAATTGCTAGACTATGTGATTGGCACTTGCCAAAAAAGTTTTCAAGGAAAGAATAACAAGGCTCCCTCTCCTTCTACCCTGTACTAGGAAAAGAAAGTAACTTTTAATGAATAAACCAGGAAACTTCATCAAGTAACAACAGAAAACACGAAGTGCACAGAAAGGTTCAACAGAGCTAATGTCCTTGTGTTCATTCTACAGGTGTTAAACACTTCCACTAAAGCAAGCTCAAAGCCTAGAAGCAATACAAAGAAAAATAGGATCCTGCCTGCTAAGACTGAGAATAAGAAAAAAGTAGAAGACCACCCTAGGACAAATAAGTCAGTATGGACAAAAGTGAATCGGGTTGATTCTAGCATTATCTCTAAGCGTGTTGTAATTAATTTGAATTCTGAATCTGTGTGCAAAACTTGTAACAAATGTTTAAACTCTGAAATGTATTGAAAATGGTGAGTATTAATATCTTGAATTCTGAGATGCTACCCCCACTGTTAAAAATTGTCTTGAATAAAGGGAAGCAGATCTGGAAACCAAAAGGCAAACTGTCTGATAACAGTTTGAACAAGACCAAGCAGGTTTGGAAAGCAACGGGCAAACTATTTGCTAATGTTGGTTATCATAATGGAAGATAAACAAGAAGAAATTCGCCTAGAAAACTTAATTGTGGTTATCAATGGAGACAAACAGGAAAGAAATGTGCCTTAGGCGAATGTGCACTTTAACTAAGCTTTCTGTGCAATGTTCAATCAATAACTGCTAAACCACCAGGGACCCAACAAAATAATTAGGGAAACTGAAATTCCAAACAACTCTCCACACTCGACTGTTTTTCCAAATGCAGGTCGTACTGGTATCCTTTGGTATCTGGACTAGGTGTTCAAAACATATGACGGGGAATCATTCTAAGCTCAAGAACTTTGTGGGAAATGTTCATCGGGTCAGTCATATCGGGTAATGATCACTTCCAGAGCTATCATAGGTTTATGGAGATTATGTATTGGTGATAGTGTGATCTCCAGAGTATACTACTGTGGAGGGACTTGGACTAAATCTATTCTCTTAGGGCATATTTTTGTGATTCTGATCTTGGAATTGCCTTCAGAAAGCTTCTTGCTTTGTTCTGTGATTATTAATGGTTGCACCATTACTTACTTAAAGGTAGTCATCGCACCAATTTGTTACTCACGATACTCGATTATTGATATGATAAAGTCTTCTCCAATATGCTTGTTGTCCAAAGCTTCCAAGTCCAAATCATGGTTGTGGCATCGTCGTTTAAACCATTTAAACTTCGGCACAATCAATAATCTTGCTCGAAAAGATCTGGTTAGAGGTCTACCAAGATTGAAGTTTGAAAAAGATCATCTTTGCTCAGCCTGTCAACTTAGAAAAAGCAAGAAGTTCTCTCATACCAAAATCTAAAAACACAAATATGGAAGTTCTTCATACCCTTCACATGGATCTGTGTGGTCAAATGAGAGTCCAGAGTATTAAATGGGAAAGAGATAATCATTTAGTTCGTGGATGACTATTCAGATTCACATGGGTTAAAGTTTTTGGATCAAAGTGAAAACTCCAGAGTTTGTCATCAACTTTCTTAAGCCAAATACAGGTTGGTCTCAACAAAACAGTCAGATACATCCGAACAGATAATGGAACGGAATTCGTCAACCAAGTTATGTCTAAATACTATGAAGGTGTGGGCATATTTCATCAAAAGTCTGTTCCGAGAACTCCTCAACAAAACGGCGTTGTCGAAAGACGAAATTGTACACTTGTGGAAGCAGCACGTACAATGCTGATATTCTCAAAAGCACCGATGTTTCTATGGGCAGAAGCTGTAGCTACTGCTTGTTACACCCAGAACCGATCCCTAATTCATACTCGTCACAACAAATATACTTATGAGCTTGTACTTGATAAGAAGCATGATCCTTACATTTCTTCGAGTATTTGGTGCTCTGTGCTATCCTACAAATGATAGCGAAGATCTAGGAAAATTTCAAGCCAAAGCTGACATTGGGATTTTCGTTGGGTATGCTCCTAGCAGGAAGGGCTATAGAATCTACAACAAGAGAACTCGTCGATTAATGGAAACAATTCACGTCACATTCGATGAGATGCATCAGACAATGGCTCCTGTACGCATGAGTTCAGGACCCAAGCCTATCATGATGACCCCTGGACAACTCAATTCAGGGCTCGCCCATCGCCTTTCACTGCAACTACTTACATTCACCAAAAAATAAAGATCTGGAGGATTTTATTCAACCGTATGTTCGATGAATACTTTGTCAATCTACAGATTGTAAACCAGTCCCTTCGCTACTGTTGTTACCGCTCCATTTGTTCTACCAAATTCATCTGTTTCTGCTATGATTGCTAAGATGCACCTTCTATAAGTCACTTCACTGTCATCTTCAACAAGTGCATCTCTTGTCTTTCCTCAAGGTGTTGCAGCTGGACCAACTTATCGAAAGACACCTCAATTACTCAAGCTGTCCTTCATCCCTCGGTTAACCCTGTTGCAGGAGAAAAGAAACCTAGTTCTTACACATGTCAAACATCAGGGGCTGTTAGTTTAGCAGAACCATAACCAAGGGATCATCCACCGGATCATCTCAGAAAATGGGACCAGGATTTCCCTCTGATAATATCGTTGGTAATCCTTCTCGTCCAGTATCCACCAGAAAACAGTTAGCTTCCGATGCTTTGTGGTGCTGTTACCATACTGTTCTGTCAGATGATAGAACCAAGTGACTTCAAAAGGCTGTGAATGAAGTAGCTTGGTTTTGAAGATATACAGACGAAATTCATCATATTATTCGACTTAAGGATGGGAAATAGTACCTGCCAGACTATGTAATGGGTTTATTGTCATAAGTGGATTTACAAAGTCAAAGCTTGCAGGTGTTGGGTGATGTTCTAAAAAACAAAGCTCGGTCTTAGTAGCAAAGGGATATTCGTTCAAGAGGAGGGTTTTGATTTTGAAGAATCGGGTTGCACCCGTTGCACGAATTAGAGGCATCAAAAATATTTATTGCCAATGCAGCAACAAAAAATATGATCATCTACCAGATGGATGTCAAAACTGCTTTTCCGAATGGTAATCTTCAAGAAGAAGTCTTTATCAGTCAACCTAAAGGATTTGAGGACCCGAATAATACTACACACGTTTATCGTCTAAAGAAGGCTCTTTATAGGCTAAAGCAGGCACCAAGGGCGTGGTATGACACACTATCAAAGTTCCTTTTGGCAACTATTTCCTTCAAGGGTGCCGTGGAATCCAACGTTAATTCACACGCTAATCTGGCAAAATTATTCTATTGTTTAAATATACGTAGATGACATCATTTTTGCCTTAACAGATCATAATGCGTGTCATATATTTTCCAAAGAAATGAGCTCCAAATTTCAGATGTCAATGATGGGACAAATGTTGTTTTTCTTAGGACTACAAGTTTCTCAAAGTCCTTAGAAGATCTTTATTAACCAATGACAAAATTGTTCTCGAAAACCTTAAAGAAATATGGAATGGATCTCTCTGACCCTGTTGATACACCAATGGTGGATCGATTGAAACTAGACGAGGATCTCATGGGGATTCCAGTTGACCAAACTCGATTTAGAGGAATGGTTGGCTCCCTAATGTACCTTACAGCCAGTAGACCAGACCTTGTATTCGTTGTGTGCATGTGTGCTAGATATCAGGCTAAGCCTACCAAAAAGCACCTTGAAGCAATCAAACGTATCTTTCGGTACCTAAAAGGAACCATTAACATGGGTCTTTGGTATCCGAAGGACAATGCTATGTCACTAACAGCTTATGCAGATGCGGATCATGCGGGATGTCAGGATTCGAGAAGAAGTACGTCGGGAAGTGCTCAGTTTCTTAGAGATAGATTGGTTAGCTGGTCATCAAAGAGCAAGATAGCACGGCCATCTCAACAAACAGAGGCGGAAATTAATGCAATGTCTGGATGCTGTGCTCAAATCCTTTGGATGAGATCTCAGCTAAAAGACTATGGCTTTCTGTTCAATTAAGATTTCTAATACTGTGATAACAAAAGGAATTGCTCTAAGCTGCATCATTGTCCATCATCTCTTGATCTAAGAACTTGACATACGACACAATTTCATTCAAGAGCAAGTTGGAAATTAGAAGTGGTTGAACTCTATTGTAATAAAACAAACTACAACTGGCAGATAATCCTCACAAAAGCTTTAATTAGAGAGCGTTTCGAAATTCTATCCCGACTCTAGGATGAAGGTTTTAACCCTGAAACCTACAAACGCCCTTCAGAAGGAGAGGATGAGGTAAATGAAGTGTCCTCTTGTATCCTTTGTACATAAGTACATAGAAATAGACTTGGTAAATATTTTTTAGTCATTTGGAATTACAAATTGGTTTGAATTACTTCAAATTGCATTTCGGTTCTCATTTGAAAGAAAGATTGTCGTCTGAAAGACAATTGTTCCTAACACGGGTAATTTATATTTTACTCGGGCATGGATATTTATATCATGCAATTTGGGATTAATGATCGTTTCAGTGCATTTTTGTTCTTAATTAGAAGGAGAAGTTTCCTGTTTGATTACCAAATAATTTTTCTTAATTGATGCTTCAAAATTAATTGTGTTAAACACAGTGGTAAAAGTTGTGTTTGAAATCAATCCGGTACAATTTGACACTCAATCCATTAGGAAAACAGGTCAACGATTGAGGGGGTGAGTGTTGTTTAATTTCATGTCTGAGTGCAGTTTGGAAAGTGTAAACGGGTTCTTGGAAGAGATTAAAAGAAGCTAAGGAATCAATTCTTCAGAGGCTCTTCACTGCATTCAAAAACTGATGTTTTTTATTTTTTTTCCCCTCTTTTTTAAAAGGGGGGCGTTAACAGTTACAACTGATACAACATCAACACTTACACCACCACCACCACCACCTCCACTACAAAAACCTACAGGTCATCGAGATATTTGGGAGAAAGTTAAAGATCAGAAATCTCGAATGCATCATTAGTAGAAGACTTAGAGATATTGGCTACCAACTAATCAAGAGAAATGAATGATTAAGATCAATATCATCGGTAAGTGCAAATACATCTTTGTTAATTCTAAGTTGTATGAAATTGATGTTATGTTTCAGTGTATGAATCTTTCTTGAGTTTTTTAATTTAAACTTAAAAAAAACTAGGTTTTTGAGTTTAACGAAAAATATTTCAAAATTATCATATCGGCACTAACACATACCCTCAACGATTGAGGAGAGCAATTTTAATATGTTCCCATACACAGGCTTGTAACTAAATATGATCCATACATCTATATGGTTCTCAAGGTGTATTATCCACCAATGTGCTAAACAGGTTTCGAATGCCGATGCATGTTGAGGGGGAGCTTTTCTGAAATGCCAAAAAAAACAATCGGTACCAAACACTCTTGATAGTTATATCATTAGTACCTTGATTAAGTTTTTCATCAAGTGATTTTATGCAAGGTGAACTGTACCAAAAGAACTGACCATTTATTACTTTTATCGAAGGTTTATACGGCTGGTAAGGTTAGGTACTGTTCTTGTTCATATGGATCCCTTGCCAGAACCGGAGGGATCTAACCTAGGACAATCCTAATAGTTAGTACGAAGTCCTTTAGGTATGCTTTAAAAGGAGGTAAATGTGGAATAAGGGATAGTGCCGACTGAGAGATGGAGTAGTACTGGAATATACCCAACAAGGTGCTGTCATGTAGTCATCCGGTATGCACTATAGGGGTTGAGGGGAATGAAAAAGAATTGTACAGTTAAAGGTGTACATGTGGGAGGTGTTGTTGTTGTTGTGTTTCTTGTGTGTTATGTTTTGTGTTGTGGTTTGGTTGTTGATGTGTTGTGTGTTTTTTTTTTTTTCGTGATTTTATTGTTTCGGTTTTTTGGTGGTTTGTCTTCTTTGGATTTGGTTCTTGTGGTGTTGTGTGTGTTATGGTTGTGTTTTGTTTGTTTTTTGTTAGTATTGGTTTTGTTTTGTTTATGTTTGAGTTTGTTTGGTTTTTTGGTTTGGTTGTGTTTTGTGTTAAAGAAAGAAGCCCTCTATACATTTAGGCAGAAACCGGTCATTTAAATATGCTGTCTGAATCACCAATGTTGATTTGCTGACATTGAAGACGACATCATGGACCCAGTGATGCAATGCACAACCCTTCCCAGCCATTCATGTTTCTCTTGAAAGAAACTTGTCTCATTTGTCACGGAGACTAAACATGCAATCTACAGTCTCACTCACTCCGAGTAAGTCAGTATTGAAAAGGTGGCAGTCAGCTCCAGCCTCCGATCACTAATATCAAAGCGCACTTTCGAGTCTAGAGCCAAGAGATCATCAATTAATCTCGTTAGGACACATTTCCATTTATCTTGTCTTTCACACACTGTGGAAACAAGGTTATCTTAAGAGTCCTACGCATTATCCTTGTGATATTCTGTAATACCCCCAAATTGGGTCGCAGCGGAATATGGGTCCGGGGCGTGTTACTTCATAGATCAATCACACAAGATATATATAGAACGACCAAAAAGTCATTTGAAAACGATACATTGGATTTAACAAAGTAATTGTTACATAAGCTCGAAGCTTAACTTGTTCACTTGATCAAAATACAAAGATTTTCAGCCCATAACAGATAACAAAATGAAATGCGACAAAATCTTTAATGCATGACATCCAATTCAAAACCACCAATGTATCCATCGCACCTTGTGCTTATTGATCCCCTGAAAAACATTGCTTTAAAACGTCAACAATAATGTTGGTGAATTCATAGGTTTGATAAATCATATATTGTAGGACCACAAGATTTCCCAAGTGTATGATAATGCAACAGATGCAGACATCATATAAATGTAATTACGTTGCTCTAAGCTCATGACACTGAAGCTTGACGTGTATGAATACCAAATTAATGGCCTACATTGCCCGTGGTGATGTTCTAACCCGCAACATCCTATATTCGACATGGTATACGTTCGTTTGTCCAGTGATAGCTAATCACCCGAACGGGGTTGTCAAACCCAATAGATCTATTAATAACATTCGCGCTCACAATCCCGCAATTGACAGTTCATGATAATGGGCTCAGATATGGGTTATCGCTACTTAGGCAACACGTAATCATAATATGAAACTTAACCACTTGTGTCCAGTTGTAAAACATTGCATGTTTCTCACCCCAAAAACTTTGTAAAACAAAAGCATGTAAAATGTGGGGCTATGAACTCACCTTGAGTTCTCGATAATCCAAATATCACAGATAATGTGTCACGTAAGTGATAGAATGCAACCTAAATTAATATAAGTCGTATAAGTACTAATCACATTGCACACTACTACCATGCATAAGTCTATATAGCTAATCACCATCTAAATGTTTGAGTGAAATCATGTTTATAAAATCAAAATATTTATAAACATACTTTTGGTAAAAACGTCATAACTTTCACGTTTTAAGTCTGTTTCTTGCGTTTCTTATGCCCATGTCTTCGTACTAAGATGAGTTATCAAAAATTGACATTTGTATGAGTTCCTATCTCTAGTATATATGCATATATGGTAAGTCTTTGGTCAAAAGATTGCAATAGTTAGTCATGGAAACATGTTCATGGTCTTAAGGGTCTTGGTTAGGTCAAAGGAACAAGGTATGTATATGTTTAATAGAAAAGTGAAGTACAAAGACCAAGTAGACCAAGTTTTGATATTTCTTTGTATATTTTGAATCATATCCGGCCTAATATAGATATATGTGATGTTTTTGAGTAAATTTTATGTATTGGGTATAAATGTAGGTATTTGTTGAAGCGTAGAAAAGTTTTTGGTGGTTCCGGGTATGCCCAAATACAATTTATCGCGAAACCTAAACACTTTACGCAACCAATAAAAATAAAATGAACAAAGTTAATAATTATCCTCAAAATAATTACTTAACTCTTGCTTGATGTAAACATTTAATTGTTTGATGCCCGTTTACATTGAACGCTAATTTTTAGCCTACGCGATTTAGCTTAACGTTTACGATTTAAAACAAACGCGTACAATACAATAGATACATAGTAGATTTATCGTCGTCGTCAATGACTTGAAAACACAGGGTGTTATATCTAGTCTATATTAAGATAACTAAGTAAGAAAGTTATAATCTTTATGGTTTTAAAATCCTCAAAAAGTGAAAACTTTTTAAAAGATTTCGAACCAAACTACGCCTAGAACGAGTAGAAGAAACGCACACATAACCTACACAAACACCCTATGGCTCTTGATACCAATTGTAGAATAATCTTATCACAAGTATGGAATGATTACTTAGAGTTTTAGAGAGAGAAAGAGGTGGTTGGATGAACACTTAGAGAGAGAAAGAAAATAGAAATCTTAGCTTAATGAAATGTGACAAATGAACAACCAACACCCTCTCCAAGCAATGGAGAGGGTTTATATATCCCTAGCTAACCGGCCATGGGCTTATGGTATGGGCTTACATTGTAACTTTGGCCCGGTTAGCTTACTAACTTAATCTTACAACTAACTATGAGCTATGACTAATTATATTGGTAGTGACCGACACTTTTTTGTATTTCTAACACAACCTTCCTTAATCTTTTGAACCCTGGTGTTCTTGACTTCCTTCTCTTTTCCAAACTCTTTACTCTTCTCTTCAAGCTCTCAATCTCCAAAGCTTGATTAGATTTTGTAGTCTCCAGTGCAAGAACTCTTGACTGTAATTAGGTACAAAGATTCATCAATTCAATAAGTTTCATTCTATCCTCACCACTTTGAGGTGGATCACAAGAAGGTTTAGGCATAGACTCCTCATTTGTCTCCTTTTCAGTCATAGGTTCTGTAGAAGCACTAGATTGAGAAACCTCAATGTCCTTTCTCTGCTTCCTTCTAGACTGTTTCTTCTGGGGTTTAGATGTAGATGGTTGAGTAGTAATGGGTGTCTGTTGAGAATCAGTAGGAATGTCTAAATCTACACCCTCTTCTTGATTAGCTTGAACCATCATTGTTGCAAACAGGGGTGTTACTCTCCCAGAAAAATCTTTTCCTTCTCTCTTCATGTTGGCAAAGATTTTCTTTGTGTGTGAGGGGTTAACATAAGTCTTCTTGTGATGTGACATATCACCAAGCTGTTGATTAATAAACACTTGTACAAATCGTGGATACATCAGAAATTTAACCCCTCCCTCTAAGTGCTTTACCATAGCATTAAAAATATACTTGGATAGGTTAAATTTTTGGTTTGTGGCCAAGTATATGATTGCAGAGGCCATAGTGCTACTGAATTCTTTCCATGCAGTGGTCTTAGCTCTAAGGCATTGCGTAATGGTATGAATCAAAAACTGCCATTAGGGAGAAAAGAAAGCTTTATAGAATGTAAGTTTAAGAGAAGGTTTTTCATACCCCATCCTTGCCAGTTCTTCAAAGATAGTATAAGTTGGCAAACAATTAGTACCACCTGCATCTTCTAAGTTAAGATCACTTCTAATACTTGTCTCTGTTCAATGCAAGACGTATAGATAGTAGGATTGACAGTTAAAGCATAGCGAATTCGGTTAGCATTCAGAAAATTAATAATTTCATGAAACCCATCACTTTCAGCAGGTTTTTCCAAGAATGCGACCATGTTATGAGTGTCAGCAAAAGTTAGGGTTGACATTGTTTTGTGTTTTGATGATTAAAGATGAAATTGAGTTAGGGTTTACGTTTAGAGAGTGTTTGAATGATTGAAATCGAATAAAGAATCGAATGAAACCTTGAATCGAAGAATTTATAAAATCACCCTCAGCAGCATTAACTTAAACTGAAAGCACTATGTTAAGCACCTAGCAATATTAAGTTTTTTTGCCTAACAACATTAACTGATGCCTAACAGGTAGTAAGTACCACCGAACAACAGTAACTCAACAACATCACTTAAGATTTAGCAAGCATTAATAGTATACCAGCAGGCATAAACCAAAGCTAACAGCACTAAGTTGAGTTTAGCTGAGCAGCATTAACTTAAAGACACCAATATTAACCCCAATTTCTTTCCAAAAAGCATTTCCATCATCAATTTTGATTCTCACAAGCTCTCTTTCTGTTTTTAATTTCACCAAATCTCTCATTTCTTTTTCTTACCAATTCACTCTATCTATTTTTATATCACACATCTCTCTTTTCTTTTAAGCTCACCAATTCAGACAGTGTTGTATAATGTTCCATTAATTCCATGAGTTTCATGTTGTCCTCTCCACTTCTAAGTGTGTTAACTCTTAAGAGAGGTAGATCATTGGACTATTTAGATGCAGCCTTAAACCTACTTTAAGCTTCTACCCCCCCCCCTAATATGGTATCTTGGCACCTAGGACCACTACCTAAACTAGTTCTCTAAGGACTTGGCTCATTAAGTGTTGTCATGGATTGGGTCCTATTAATGTTACCATTGTCCTACTCTACTTCTAAGCTAGAAGCAGTAGTGGCAGCCCTTTCCATTCTATCTTCCCACTCCTTATAGATAGTCTCATCTGTAACAAGGTGAATAGGTCCACTAGACTAAGATATCTAAGTGTTCCTTTTGGCTTTCCTAGGTTTGTGGGTCTTTCTGGGTTAAGATTGTGATAGAATTGTGATTGGTTCAAGAATGGATAGTGATACATTTGCGGTTGTGTATTAGGGTTTAGTGGGATTTCCTGACCCTTTACCTACTTTTGCTTAATGATCCATTCCCTTTTATCCAATCTTAATTATCCTCCCCTCAAACAATACTTCAGAGCTAGCAACCAGAAAGTTAAACCTGCTAACATCAAAAGCCTTTGTAAGAAGGTCTGCAACATTATGGTCTGTGTGAATCTTGATCACTTTAATCAACTTCTTCTCATAAGAATCTCTAATGAAATGGTGCTTAATCTTTATGTGCTTGGTTTTAGAGTAAAACATTATATTCTTCACAATACAAATGGTGCTTTCATTATCAATGTAGATCTTGGTGTTCATGAAGTTGAATCCATAATCAAGCATTTGATCTTGAATCCATAACACCTGACCACAGCAATTAGTAGCAACAACATACTCTGCCTTAGTAGTAGAGTTGGAAACTATAGTCTGCTTCTTGCATTGCCATAAAATCAATCTTCTTCCAAGAAATTAACAACCTCCTATTGTGGATTTCCTGTCTAAGCTAGCACCAGCATAATCACTATCATAAAAGGCTTCCAAGTCAAATGATGAATATCTAGGATACTGAATGCCCAATTTAGGCTGACCTTTCAAGTATCTAAAGATCCTCTTCATTGCATGAAGATGTGAGACTTTAGGAGTAACTTGGAACCTTGCACAAGCACACACAGCAAATGTTGTGTCAGGCCTAGAAGTTGTTAAGTACATAAATGATCCAATCATTAATCTATATAAGTGAACATCTACAGCTTCAGCTTCTTCATCCTTAACCAATGCCTTATTAGTCTCTATTAGAGTGCTTGTTATCTTCATAGTGGCAAAATCAAACTTCTTTAATATTTTAGCCACATATTTTTCTTGGCTAATGAAGATTCCATCCTCTTTTTGTTGTACTTGCAGACCTAAGAAGAAGGTGAGCTCCCCCATAAAACTCATTTAGAATCTCTTGTGCATCATCTATTCAAACTCAAGACATAAAGTCTTCTTTGTAGACCAAAAGATGATGTCATCTACATACACTTGCACTAACAGGATGTTACTCTTGTCCTTTTTGATGAACAATGTCTTATCAATGGTGCCTCTTCTAAATCCATTTTCCAAAAGGTAGGTAGATAGGGTCTCATACCAGGCTCAAAGAGCTTGATGTAGACTATACAAAGCTTTTTCTACCTTATAGACTTTATCAGGGAAATGTGGATCTTCGAAACCAGGAGGTTGGAAAACATGTACCTCCTCTTTAATAGTACCATATAATAAGGCACTCTTCACATCCATCTGGTACACAATGAACCCCATATAAGATGCATAGGTCAAAAATAACCTGATTGCTTCTATCCTAGCAACAGGAGCAAAAACCTTATCATAATTAATGCCTTCTTCTTGGGTGTAACCTTGTGTAACCAGTCTTGCCTTGTTCTAACAACAATTCCTCTCTCATCTTTCTTGTTTTTGAATACCCATTTTGTTCCAATGGCCCTCTTGCCATTAGGTAGATCAACCAGTTTCCAAACCTTCTGAAGTTCAAATTGTAGAAGCTCCTCTTGCATTGCTTCTATCTAGCTTGGATCTTCCAGAGCTTGAATCACCTTCTTGGGTTCCTTTTGAGAGAGAAAACAGGCAAACAAATAGTTCTGATAATCTTTATGATTTGTTCTTCTTTGCTTGTTAATGTAGCTCACCAAACAATGTTCTTTAAGATTTTATTGTAAGATTCTTCTTGTTAGTAGAGCTGAGTGCAAGTCTCTAATTATTAGTTCAATTGGATGATCTTTGTTAATTCTTGTTGTGGGAATAGAACTGACATTCATGGTTGTCTCTAAGTTGTTGAGGTTAGCCTGTCCACCCACATCTTCATCATCATATGCACCAGCAAAAATTCTAGTGTTATCATCCATTAGAGACACATTTGGAACATCTGGAAGAGTAAATACATTTTTGAAAGGAGAAAATTGTTCAAATATTTTTGTAAAAGGAGAAAATTGTCAAAAAGAGATCACAAATGCATAAAAGCCTTGCAGCGAGCATTAACTGGTGAGAAGGGGAATCATCATTAGTAAAAATGGTACAACAGTACAAACAGGTGTATCAAACGATTAATAAAAACTAATAGTGCTAAAAAATATGTTCAGTCAGCTATTTACATGTTGAAGTATCCTATCACAACAAACTCACTTCCTGAGTCTTGTACATCCTTCCCACTTTAATTTGAAGCTTCACGTACCGCAACCACTTATGTAGACTTCGACACTCCAACATCAAATTCAACTATCCTTAGGACCTTGAGAGATTTATGGATCATTTTGTGCAGGATAATGGTATAGGGAGTACTCTGTGTTCAAGGTCTGCTTACTTTTCCACCGAACCCTAGACCTGCTGCAACAATATTAACAGCTTAGAACCAGCAATACCATTAGTTTTGATTTCCTTCAAAACTGGCAACAATATTGTCATTATAGTATTTTGTCAAAGTCAGTCAACATCCAAAAAAGCCAGTCGGTACCATTTTACTTTGTCACAATTAGTGCATTATCAAGAAAACTAAGTTTAAAGGTTCTCTTAAACTATCTAGTTCCTCTTGTTAATACTCTTAAAGCCATGCCAACCCACAGAGTACCCAACAAAAAATCCATCATCAGCTTTTTTCCAACAAACTTTGGCTAGAAGATCCTTGTAATTTAGGGGGGTATACAGGAAACCCAAAAGGTTTTCATGAAGTCTTATTAGATAGGGGAATCTTCCACAAATCAAGATTCATAAGGAGTCTTGGTATTATGCAATAAAAGAACAAAGAACCCTCTTTAAGCACATAGCAAGCAGTATTAACTGCTTCAGCCCATGGGGTCGGGCAAAAAGAATCCATACGATGGATCTTGGCCCAAATGCTAACACAAGTAAACCAGGATTTCATCAAAGATGGCCTGGAGTATTAGAAATCCAAAAATGTAACAAGGTATGGCACTTGCCCTCGAACAACAGAGTTCTGGCAACAACAAACGTTTTGCTATATACCAGAAATGGAATGGGGCAAATCCCAAAGGGGAATGGTTGTTTCGAATGTTGGCGAGCTCCAGACATTTTCAAGAGAGACATTGTCCAAAATTGAAGAATATAGTGATAGGGGAAATGGGAAAGCACAAGACTGGCGTGTACGCATTGGAAATCAGAGAAGCAAAAAGAAGGCATCGAGGAACCTGAAAACTCTCCACATTTCATACATCGGGTACGTTCCTCATGTAACAAACCGCTATTCGAACTAATCATATTTATGACACTAAGGAGGCCGATAGAAAGCTTAATATCTATCTACGTGTTTAGTTCCCTGATTGACATCCGCATCGCCCACAAACTAACTCCCATTAGAAAATACTTAAGAAGTTGAATTAGCAGACGGTACAAAATCAGTCAAAGAATCAGACACTATAGAACTGGTTTGCACTTTAAGATTTCTTAAACCATTCTGATCAACATAGAATCTACGCCACTAAGCAACACCAAGGGTAGTGTTAACTGACGTTAATAATCGGCATGGAATTGGATATAGAAGGTGTCACAACGTTATCGGTGTGATGAAAACTTGTTTAAAATTCGCCTATGGGAATCGCAACAACACCATTGGAATTATATAGTGGTGGTAACGAAGAGTAACAATGGCAGAGAATCTCCAAAGACACCACTTTATCTTATGTTCAAAGGCCTCCAACAGTACATGGCTGAAAGGATGTCCAGATCTTTTTGTAGGGATAAAGTAATTTACGCCAAGAAATGGATGGAGGACAAGTCGAAGTCACAGAAAGAAACTTAAAAAGGACGTACCACATGCGATCAAGAGTTTATTTTCAGAAGTTTTTTCCAGTAGGACTTGTCAGGGTCTTCTCCGAGCGTCGACCAGAGGAATTTCCCAGATCAAAACATGATTCCATGGTTCAAAGAGAGGCCCGCGCCCGAATAGCTTGACACCGTATCAGATTTGGCACCATCCACGAAATGAAGGAATTGTCCAAGAACAACTACAAGAGCTTCACTTCACCCAAAAAAGGCTCATCATAAGGACCAAGTTCCTCACCCTTAGAGGCCCTGGCACTTGTACGTACAAAATAAGAAGGAAGGGTCCATTCATTAAGAGCATAATGATATCTACCCGGTTCCCATTAGCAATTACAACCCAACGACCCAAGGGAGATCTCTAAATAATCTATACACACAGGCAAACAAAAGAAAATCGTTATCCCCACAATTCCTAAGGATTGACTATTTATTCATTCAAACCTCGCGAAGGATCCAGTACATATAATCCAAAGAAAATATACTTGTATTAGATGCTATCAGGTTTATCACCGGTAGCCTGGAAGCATGAGGATCAAGACCATTCTAAAGATGGCATTCTTTCCCCCGAACTCGTGGTAATGGTTATTCACAGTTCCCAAGTTATGCCTTTCGGACTTAACACACGCAACCTGCGGAACTCATGTACCCATCATGTAACCGAGACGTCGCAAGCCCTAATTGGATAAGATCATATCGTACTTCATTTGATGATATAGCTTATTTATTCAATAGATACAAGAAAGAGCACGGAAAAAACAATCTTATTATAAGGTCAATTTTAGAATTGCAAAGAGAAAGGAAGAGTTGCTAAAAGCCAAGCCATAAATTCTCAAAGTTGATACAATTTGGATTACCAAAGGTACAATTTAAAACTGGTCCACTCGTCAAGGATGAGCTAAGGTATACATAATGATCCCCAGTCCAGCCAAGAACATCAGAATCTATCAAAGATTGTGGTATCCTTCACTCCGACACCGCCGGAGATCGGTAGCCAATTTTAATTTAGTAAGGCCTTACTAGTTACAAATGTATGAAGGATTTGAATCAAATATTTGAGTGATTTTTCGAAGATTGTCAAAATCAATGAAGAAGCTTAAACCTCATAAAGTGGAGATCAAATTTGGACATGGTAGAAAAGGAAGAAAAACCCGCTTTTCAGATAATAAAACGAAGTTGTTCAGTGCACCAATTTCTCTGGCTTTACTTACAAAAAATTACGTTAAAACCTAAGAGAAGTGAAGATTTTGTGGTTCTAATTATGATTGCATCACACAAGGGTATAGGTGATAGTAGTTTGATGCAGAGAGAAGAAAAACGATATGCCTAAGCTTCTCGACAATGATCAAAATTCAATAATGAGAAGAACTCCCCCGACACATGATTTAGGAAACACTTTGATACCGGTGTGTTTTCCCCCCCCTCCCTATCAAAAGAAATTGAACATTAGCTAAATGGAACAAAAGTACCTGATGTCACCCGACCTTAAATAGTCCTACAATAACACATTCTTGAACGACAAAAGAAGCAAAACAGGAGGCACAACCGGCGCAGCGAGTACAAGCGGGCTTATAATTTCTAAGTGATTAAAGACTGTGACAATTCTTATATCATCAACCAGTGGGGAAGGTAAACATAGTGGCTGAACGCATTGAGCCGTAAGGAACTGATGAGCCAATATCCGGGTTACTGAAAGCCTACTTAGTAACTTATACAACTACTTGGCTAAGGAACTCTTCCCATACAGATACTAAAAAGCTTAGAGTCAAAGCCCCTGACAAACCAGAGAAACTGGAGAAGAGCAAGATGTAGGTGGTAATGACATAGAAGGATAATACCCAAGGAAAATTTGGAACCACGCGCCGATAGAACCTTATTCTTCAAATGCAAGCAAGTTTGCTCATACCTTGCTATGGTGACTTAAGATCAAGAGGTTTATGCATGAATCCTACAGACTAAGTACTAACACTATCCAATCCCCATGTACTACAGAACAAAGAAAAAATGTACCCAAGACATAGAAAAAGCTATATTGGTGGTCCTAATAAGCAAGGCCGACATCCCGCCACCTATGTTTGAGCAAGTGCTTGACAAGTCAAAGGTCAAAAGCCCGAACAATCCCAAGAGTGCCATCGGGATTAATATTAGACAACCCAGCAATAACCCAAGTGGAATGGGATAATATCAAGATTGGAAAATATCACCAAAGCTATACCTAAATATCGTCACAATGGTTATTTGTACAATTACCTATACCTGGGTAATTAGTGGATCGACTTACAAAATCTGCTCACGAACTTCCATAACACTGGAAGAATGAAAACCGCACCATAGGGAACAAGTTGCACGGTGAGTACCTTAATAGGATATCAGCAAAGCGCCCATAAAACAAGTTTTCAATCATACTAAGAGACATATGTGAAAGATCAACCATACAAACTTCTCATAGAGAACCACAATTCAGGACAAAAACAAGCAACATTGGTACAGATCTGAGTATGAGCTACGCGCGTAACCGAATCAACAAGAAACTTGACGGCCTGGAGATAGCGAGAGGGACTATGTCAAACACTCCAAGGACATGCTAACGTACTTTTCGTTGTGAGACGACGATTTTGGCAAAAGGCTGGGTCCAAAAGCATATTGCCCATTAGCCCAAGCCGAATTTTCAAATAACAACAGTTATCAAGAGAATCAACGCATAAAAACGCTAACAGCCATAAAGGCCGGCACCTATGAGGTACTTTCTGGCCAACTAAAACTACGATCACCCAGTGTGTTGGAGTGTCGAAGTTTGGAAAGAGAAGCCTAATCTGACTTGGCTCCAAACACAACATGAATCCCACAAGAAACAAAACACCGAAAAGACAAAACTCCAAACAACGTGCCGACAAGCAAATTCAATTTGCATCAATCAACAAAAGAGCTACACGCAGATATTGTAAGCGAACGAATGCCCGTAAAGGTGAGATCGGAGATTACAGAAAGTCGTTATGTGGATAAATATCCGCTCAAGAGGTCTCAACTCACTCAGAAACCTATGGAAAGGAGGTTGATCAATGAATTACGATACAAAGTAGGCACACAAGTTTGAACCCGATATATGTTTCAGACCCTTTCAAGGATGTGTTAGCCAAAACAATGTTAAAGGAAATGACGCCATAAACAGTCGCAACTGGAACTATCTTCCTCAGAGTTGAGCAAGGATCACACCAATGAAAAAACAGACCTTCCATGGTCTAATCAAGAAATGTATATGCTCGAAGAACCATTATGAGAAATGACACCGATGGACAAGGAACTTCGTGTATGGTACCCCCACTTTGCGAAATAGCTCCAGTTATTATAATGCAAGCAAGAGGCCCCCCATTGAAATAAGGAACGGGAGAACAAAAAATAACCCAGAAATAAAAACATACAAAAAGTCGGAATAGCCCATTTATGGTTAACATAATCTCATGGAACATCAAACATACTAAGGAAAACAAAGAGGTCCCTGAGTTCCAAGCGCATGGAACGTACACAAACACGTGCAAAAAGAAAAACAGAAAAATTCACTGTTATCAACACACAACAGAACAAAAGAAAAAAAGCGACAAAAAAAACCAGAAATAAAAACAACACCCATGTTAACATTTCCATAAAAATCAACCAGGGCATCGTCAATACCCACTACAGAGGTCTTTAAGCTTTAGCACGGACAAAAAAAGCTCTTTTTAAAAAAACGGGTAAAGGACTGAAACATTTCACAATTATCCAGCGTCAAAATTTGACAGAATACATAATATATTCTCGAACTAACTATTTATACTTAACATTAAATTAGTCTGAATAAAAAAAATCTGAATAAACAAACAAACGCGTATATAAACCTATTTAAAGTATAAAACTACTATTAAGCTATAAATCCGTGTAGAATAAACTATAAAAAACAATCTAAAAATTACCACTTAAAAAAAATAAAAAAAAATTAAAAAAAAAACAAATAAAATACCTCCTATTAATAAAACAATAAAGAAACTCAAAAAGAACAAAACCAACATACAAACAAAAATACGACCAAAACAAAACACCCCACAACCAGAAAAAATAACAATTAAGGTTTACCCATAGGCACAGACCAACACCCAAACCCTGTCAAAAAGAAAGGCAACAAAACCGCACGCACACCCACCACCTCCTCCCGACCCCCCAAACCCCATACCCAGACCCCCTACCACTCACCCCAACTACCACTACAAAAACCAAACACAACAAATGCCCCCGACACACCACCACCCCCATCCAACACACACACCACCAACACACCAAACATACCAATCTGACGTCTAACACCCCACCCCCCACCCAAAATTCCACCAACCCCTACCCCCCCCTCCACCGGTCCCCCCCCCCACCCCCCCGCCCCCTCCCTCGTGCAACCCCCCCCCCCCCCCCCCCGCCCCCCCTTTCCCCCCTACCCGGTTCCCCCCCCCCTCCCTCCTCCGTTTTCCAAACCCCGAAACCCCCCACCACCCCACCCCCAAACTCCCCACCCACTGACCCCAAACCCACTACCACCCCCACCACCTCCGCCGCGCCGCTCCCCTCCCACCCACTCTCATCCCCTCCGTCCTCCCCCCCCCACCCCGCCCACCCAACCCAACAACCCACCCACCACCTCAATCCCCCCCCCTACGACGCCCCTCCACCACCCCCCCCCACCTCACCCCTAAACCCCGCCAACCCCCCCCAAACCCCCACACCCCCCCCCCCCCCCCCCCCCAACGCCCCTCCCCCAAACACACACCCCACACCCACAAAACCCCAACCAACCCCCCCACACCACCCCCCCCGATCCCCCCCCCCACCACCCCACCCCCAATTACCACCAACCCCACACACAACCACCAAACACACCACACACACTCACAAAAAACCACCACCACCAACCACCAACCCTCACACCGACCCCCACAAAATCATAACCAACCCACCATCCTCCCTCCCACTCCAACAAACTCCCCGAACCCCCCCCCCCCCCCACCACTCCCCCACACACCCCCTCCCCAACCCTCCGCCACACCAACCCCCACCCCCCACACTCCCCCCACGCCAACCCCCACACTCCTCCCCTCCCCCGTCCCCCCCCCTCCCCCTCCCCCAACCCGCTTCTCTCCCTCAACCCAACATACCACAAAACACATAAACCATTTGCCTTCCACACAACCTCCCGTACCCCCCCCACCCCCCCCCCCCCACCCCCCCCCGCACCACAAATGCCACCACCCCCACCAAACCCCCGCCCCCCCCCCAATGAACCACCCCCAACCCACAACACCACCAAACAACCCCCCCCCCCCCCCCCCCACCAACCCCCCCCACCCCCACCCACCACACACACAACCAACACCCCCCCCCCACCCCCTCCAACCCCCCCCCCCACCCCCACCCATACACAATAACACCCCCCCCCAACCACCTCAACCCCCCCCCCTCCACTACCTTAATCTACCCCCCCCCCACAAACCCGAAACAAAAAACACCCCAACACTAACAAGGCAAGAGCGCCTCACAACCCAAACGCACATATACCATTCCACCAACCAAAAAACCACAACAACAAACAAAAACCCACTCCAGCAAAATAATCTTAGACCCATCCAATAAAATATCGCCCCACCAACCAACAACCCACCCTCCCCCTAACCAACACAATCCCAACACAAAACATACCAACCTCCCATCCACGCTCAGGCGCAACAAAACCCAAAACCAGGCACATTACCCGCGCAAACCTCAACCCCCACACCCACACAAAAACCACACCCCCCCCCCCCCCCCCCCCCCCACCCCCCCCACACAAACCACCACACCACACCCCACCCCCCACCCCACCCCCCCCAGCCCCCAACACCCCAAAACAAACCCCCACCCCACCCAAACACCCACCCCCCCACAACACCCACCCAAACCAAACCCCCGCAACTCCAAACAACAAACAACAACAACACACACCCAACCCACCACATCCTCCCTTTACCAACGACTTAAACTCTCCCAAACCCCCTTTCCTCACAAGACCACCAACAATACCAAACGACCACCGCCAACCCAACAACTCCCACGCACTCCTACCCTCACCAACAACACTGTTCACCCCACCCCCCACCCTCCCAACAAAACCCCACACCACATAACCACCCCCCCCCCCCCCCCCCGTCCCCCAAACCCACAACCCACACCCCCCCCCGCCCACCACCAAACCCCCCCCCACCCAACCCCCCCCCCACACCGACCTCCACAACAAACTATACCCCCACAACACCAACAAAACCCACCAAACAAAGAAACCTAAAAATAAAAATAAAAACAAAAACCACCCCACCCCCCACCCACACCCACTCACACACTCCCCCCCCCCCCCCCCCTCAACACCACAACCCCCCCCACCCCCCAAACCACCACACACCCCCCCACCCACCCCAACCCGATCACCACTCTCCGTCCCTCACACAAACCAACCCCAACGCCACGCACGCCAACACCAGACAACCTAACCTAACATACATAATCAAATATACCAAAAAAGGAAAAACAAACCATCCTCAACCCCCCAAAACAGACCAAAAAACATCTACCCACCAACCAACAACGCCCCCCCCCCCACCACCCCCCCCCACAACCCCCATCCCTAAAACCCAACCAACCCTCCACCCGAAACACCCCAAACCCAAACAACAACCCAAACCACAAAAAAACTTCACACATACCCAAAACCCAATACACCCCACCACCCCCCCCCTATACTACACCCAACCAACAAACCCCACCCAACCACCCACCACCCCCCCAACCCGACCCTAAACAAAACAAACAACACCAACCAAACCACCCCCCTCCCCCAACCCCACCCCCAAAACCCAAGAAACCCCACCCCAAACACAAACACCCAAACCCAAGCCACCCCACACACCCCACACCCCAATCCAAACTAAAAACTTATAGAAAACTCCTAAAAACAAACAAACCATACTACACCAAAATCACCCAACAAACACATACCTACCCCACCCACGATCACACATACTCTACCACCCACTCATCCACCCAACCCACACCCAATCTACAAAAATCATAAAAACTCAACGACAATACCCCCAACACTCACCTAAAACAAAACCATATCACCACCACACCCCCCCACCACCAAACCACACCCTCCCCCACAACCAACCACCCCCCACCCACCCCACACAAAAAAACCCCCGCACCCACCCCTAAACCCAACACATAACCCCATCAACACCCAACAAATACAATAAACCCCCCCACCCCCCCCCCCCCCCCCCCCCCCCCACACCCCAGCCTTAATGTCCTCCTATCCAACCTCCCACACAAATCACAACCCCTCCCATCCATTCCTTTCTTTTATTTTCCCCTTTCCATTCCTGATATTTTTACACCCCATTTAGCCCCTCCAAAAAACAAAAAAACCCCCAGGGAAGGTTGCCTACAGGCTGGAACTTCCTCAAGAGTTGAGCAGGGTTCACCATACCTTCCATGTGTCTAATCTGAAGAAATGTTATGCTGATGAACCATTAGTTATGCCGTTGGAAGGAATTCACGTTGACGATAAGCTCCAGTTTATGGAAGAGCCCATTGAAATCATGGAACGGGAGATCAAACGATTAAAGCAAAGTCGGATACCATTGGTTAACATTCGCTGGAACTCTAGGAGAGGTCCTGAGTTCACCTGGGAACGTGAAGATTCGTTCAAACAGAAATACCCATAACTTTTCATAAATCAGGCTTCGTCATCCACTACAAGGTCTTAAGCTTTGAGGACAAAGCTCTTTTAACGGGTAAAGACTGTAACATTTCTCAATTTCAGGTCATTTTACGAATCTTATTATTCGTTACTATTTATTTTAGTCTGATACGCGTTTACCTTTAGTTTAACTTTTAAGCTAAATCGTGTAGACTAGAAATAATCCTTTAACATAAACAGACACCAGATAAATTAAGGTTTACGTCAAGCAAGTGTTATATAATTATTAAGAAGATAATTATTAATTTTGCATATTATATTTTTATTGGTCACGTAAAAGGCTTACGTTTCACAATAAAATACATTTAGACACACCTCGGAAATACCTAGACTTACCTAGACTCAAACCAATACCCACTTTTAAACCTTAAACATAAAATTTATTCAAATCTTGTGTTATTAAGCCATTATGGCCGAATATAAGTAAACAAAAACCATAAAACATTTGGATACTTACACATTTGTACCATTATCTCTTAATTAAACCTTGTAGTTGTATAATCCTAGTAAGGTTTCAAAAACCTCCCTTTCCCCTTTATCCTACTCGTCACCCACACAAAATCAACTAGGAAAATCTCCCTAATATCCCCTAAGTACATGTACAACCTATGTTCAGTTAAAACATGTACAACTTGTCTCTAACTAGCTTATTACCCAATGGTTAATAATCATTTTTGTTCTCTTTGTGCCTCTTGATACCCGCGGTCACCAATAACATATATACAATCAAAGATCTTCAAATCTCATGTAAATCTTGTACATATATCATGTAATTAAGGAATGTACTAGGTGGTTTAAGGCAAAACCATGTCTTGATAACTAGAACCCTCAAAACCACTAACTTAGGGCACGGTTTGGTTTGATTAGGGACAAGGAAACCTAACTAGCTCATGAGCCTATATATACCCACTCACATTTACCTTAAACACTTCTTACAACTCCTAAACACTCTCACACGCAAAAACCATCCCTATTTCTCTCCTTATGTTCGAATAATACCATAACCAAACCCAAAAAATTTGTCTCATACACATATAAGCTCACTCAAACATATAAGTGGTACTAGGGTATTCATACAAGGGCATAAGAAGGTTCACGAGCCAAGACTTGGGTATTTACTAAGCTTTGGAGCTTTAGGTTATTATTCGATCGTGTATAATACATTGGGTTGTCTTCCTAACTTGAACCAAATCGCTAGGACTATTGTAAGCCACGTACTAAGCCATACACATCCATATCTCATTTGTTTTCTTTTTGACTAGTTATATGGGTCGCGATATATTGAAATTTACCAATGTACGTGAGTAGGAACATGCATGGTTCAACCCATGCATGGTACACGTACACATGAATTCGTATACAAAATCTTGTGTAGTGCTAGACATGATAAAATATGTGCTAACATTTTCATTTAACTTCGAGTAAGGAAACCAAGGTGAATAAAAACACTTACACTCGAAATACATAAAATCTATATGTAATTTTTTCATAAGAACGTAACGGTTTAACGAGAGAAGAGGTATACGAGCCACTTGGGTGATTTCATGTGACAAGACACGATTAAAAATGCTTATCGAGTGCTTATCTAAAGGTTAAAACCCAAGAAACCAATTAGTAAACCTAATGGGCCACATCCGGGTCCAATTGGGCTTGACAGCAAACTATTGGGCCCAGCAGGCCCAACAAGCCATAACCGTGGGATCCCCAACTTATTAATAAGCTTCATGAGCTTACTTATGGGCTTAATAAGCTTGTAGGAATTTTATAGACACTGATATAACCTAAGAAACCCACTTGGACCCTTAATGGGCTTGACAACTCATTTCCGTAGCCAAACAGGCCCATAAGCCACGAATAAGCATAAGCAGCTTAATTGTAAGCTTATGCAACTTATTGAGTTCATTGTGGACATAGAAAGACCATTGGACCTTTTGAAATCAAGCCCACACTTTGAAAGCCCTTAACGAATCCTTAATGGGCCCAAAAGCCCATTAACGAGCTTATTGGCTTATAAATAAGCCGAGTAATAAAAACTGACCCACGAGTACTTATTTAGACTAGAAAACAAGTTCGATCAAATTATAAAGCCCTAGTAAATCTTTTGAAAACTTTCGGTCTAGAGTTGTTGGGCTAACGAGCCTAATAAGCTTGAATAAGCTCAAATAAGCTCACCCAAGCTTATTTATCTGCCAAACAGTTTCATATAAGCTTATATAAGTCAAATGAGAGTTTATGTACTTTTAAAATCTTAATTGGACCATTTATTTGCCTAATGGACTCTAATGAGTCCAATAAGCCAAAATAAGCTCATTCGAGCTTATTTATAAGCTGACCCAGCTTATATGGCTTATTGGAATATAATAAAACCCCTTGCCACTTGTTAGAACTTAATTGGGCTTAAAATGCGACTTTTACGAGTTAAGGGACTAAAAGTGTCAAATTACAAACTTAAAGGTTAAAACTGTCAAAAACTGTTTTATAAAATCTAGGGGCTGTTTTGTCACTTCTGAAACTTAAAGGGTTGTTTTGAGAATATAAGGACCTAAAGTGTAATTGTTGTAAAGTTGAAGGACTAAAAGTATAAACGTGGAAACCTAGGGGTTTAAAATGCAAATATTATATTTTCATAAACATAGGGACTGTTTTTGTAAATATAGAAAACCTAAGGGTATTTCATGAACAAAGGTGATTTTAATAACCACTTAACGCATCGGACGAGTTATAATATTTATCGGATATTATACGAATTAAACCACGACTTAATAAATATGTATATTTATTAATAACGTTTATACATATACTTGAACGTGTGTAATCGTATACCTTCCCAAGAGTCATCAAGTAAAGTCAAATCCAATAAACATGTGCACCACCACACAAGTGATAACAGTATATATAAACTAGCAATTTATTGTAGTTTATGCATTAAGTCGTTAGCCTAAACTTGTAGACTAAGACTGGCCGTATTTACTTAGGTATTTGACGGTGTGATTCATTTGCCATACTTGGATATATTTATCATTTTCAGAGGACTACTTACTAAGGTGAGTTCATAGCCCCATGTTTTACAATTATTTAAATGATTTACATCTTTGGGGTGAGAACATGCTTTGTTTTACAAATTGGACGCAAGTGTACATTTTATACTATGATTACGTGTTTGCCTAAGTAGCGATAACCCACTGAGCCCATTATCATGAACTGTCAATTACTAGATTGTGAGCGTGAATGTTATAAATAGATCTATTTGGGATTGACATCCCCGTTTGGGTGAGTAGCGCTCACTGTGCCGGTTTGCCGGACAACAAACGTATACCATGTCAGATTTGGGATGTTGCGGGTTAGAACATCATTCACGGGCAAATGTTGGCAAATTATTGCATTCATACATGTCGAGCTTCAGTGTCATGAGCTTAGGAAAACGTAATTTCTTTTATGATGTTTGCATCTGTTGCTTAATCATACACTTGGAAATCTTGCGGTCCTACTATTGATTTACATAAACCTATGAATTCACCAACTTTATGTTGACATTTTAAGCATGTTTTATCAGGTCAATAAGGCACGAGGTGCCCAGATACATTAGGGGTCACTCTTTGGATAAAGTCAATACTAAATATTTGGGTCGTATTACATTTTAGGAACATTTGTTATAAACCGAAATCTTTACTTATATTGTCGAACAATTTGAAGCCATGAGCTTATGTAATGAACAAGTATTTTGTAAATCCAATGTATCTTTTTAAAATGACACATTTAGTGGTCGTTCTCATATCTTGTGCTATTGATCTATGAAGTAACACCCTCGGATATTCAACATTCCGTTGCAACCTAGATTTGGAGGTGTTACATAATCCGCGTACCATGGGTCAGTTTCCGCTTCCTTTATATTGATAACCATGAGGTCTTCGTCAGGGAAGGAATCACGTATAGAATCTTTGTCTAATTCTTCTAACTCTAGATTTTCTAATCTAGAAATATGGTCAACAGCTAGATTTTCCGACCCCTTTTTATCCTTAATTTCGATAGTAAATTCTTGGAGGAGCAGAACCCACCTTATGAGCCTAGGTTTCGCGTCCTGTTTTCTGAAAAGATATTTTACGACTGAATGATCGGTGTAGACCATAGTTTTGGACATTATCAAATGGGACCTAAATTTATCAAAAGCGTACACAACCGCTAAAACTTCTTTTTCAGTGGTAGTGTAATGTTCTTGAGCGTCATTCATAGTTTTACTAGCATAATAAATCAGTCAGAATTTTTTATCAACTCGTTGTCCTAATACAGCCCCCATGGCATAGTCGCTAGCATCGCACATTAGTTCAATATCAAGGTCCCAATTTGGGGCAATGATGATTGGGGCAGTTGTTAGTTTACTCCTAAGGATGTCAAATGACTCAATGCATTCGCTAGAAAAGATAAATTTTGTGTCCTTCATTAGTAATTGAGTCATAGGCCGGGCAATTTTGGAGAAATCCTTAATGAATCTTCTATAAAACCCAACATGCCCTAAGAAACTTCGCATTTCCTTAATATTGGTTGGGTAAGGTAATTTGGCGATTACATCTATTTTAGCTTTGTCTACCTCTATCCCAGCCTTGGATATCTTATGTCCTAAGACTATTCCTTCTTTAACCATGAAATGGCATTTATCCCAGTTAAGAACTAGGTTAGTTTCTTTACACCTAACTAGCATCTTGGATAAATTGTTGAGACAAGAATCGAAGGAGTTTCTAAAACAGAGAAGTTGTCCATGAAAACTTCCATGAATCTTTACACATGTCATGGAAGATTGTTTTCATACACCGTTGGAATAAATAGTATCAGGGGAAGGCATTTTAAAAGAAAACTTAAAAGTTAGAAATAAATTTGAAAGAATGAGTGCAGGGGACCATTAACAATAATCTTAAGGGGCGTTCTCCTATAAGCAAATGTCCCATAAGGACAAGTGAAGGTAGTTTTTTCCTGGTCTTCAGGTGCTAAAGGAATTTGGAAGTATACTGAAAACCCATCCAGAAATCAATAATATTCATTTCCAGATAATCGTTCCAACATTTGATTAATGAAAGGTAAAGGAAAATGGTCTTTTCTTGTGGCATCATTGAGTTTTCTGCAGTCAATGCATACCCTCCACCCAGTGACGGTGCGGGTTGGAACAAGTTCCTTGTCTTCGTTAGTAACAACTGTGATTCCTCCTTTTTTAGGGACCACGTGTATAGGGCTTACCCATGGAGTGTTAGAAATGGCATAGATTAAACCGACATCGAGAAACTTTACGATTTTGGCTTTTACTACGTCTTGAACTTTAGGATTTAATTTGCGTTGGGGTTGAACTACAGGTTTAAAATTATCTTTCATCAAAATTTTGTGAGTGCAAAAACATGGGCTAATACCTCTAATATCGGCAACCTTCCATGCCAAAGCACTCTTATGTTTTGCAAGAACTCCAAGAAGTAATTCTTTTTCTTGGGTAGATAATAATAAAGAAAAAATAACTAGGAATTCTTAATTATTTCCAAGGAAACCATATTCCAAATGGGAAGGTAAGTCTTTAAGTTTGGTGGTAAATTGTAGAATGAGTAATAAATTGTTTATAAACAATGAGTAATAAATTGTTTATAAACAATGAGTAATAAATTGTAGAACACAAGTATAGTTCATCAAGGGATATTGTAACACATACAATGTATAATTCTAACTTTATCGCATTGAGCTCATGACACCGAATATTAACACCACATATAAAATATATGTTTAAAATTTTGCCTCATCTCTAGGTATTATTTCCTCATACCCAAAATGTCTCAATATAAATCGTCCGTTTGACAGGGTGGTCTCAAAGTGGATTCATACCCCGGACGGGGTTGTTAAACCCAATAGATCTATTTATTGTACTAGCGTTTACCCTGAAAGGTAATTAACGGTTCATGAATTATGGACTTTGGAAATAGCTACTCATGTGGATAATCACATAATCGGGTCCAGCATACCGTAAGATCACTTGTGTTCAATTTTCAAAACAAGTATGTATCTCCCTCGCGGGGTTTATAAAACAATTAAATATTTAAAGGCGAGGCTATGAACTCATCGAAAGCAAAAGAAGATCAAACGTAAATGAATCATCGGACGTGCGAGGACCTCTAAGTAACACCTAAAAGATGTGGCGCGACTTAGAATGATAAAGTAAAGTTCAATACGTAAAAACAAACAAAAGTTCATAAGATGTGTTTCCAAACAAGTATGGCATTGCGTAAGGTTTTTAAAAAGTATCATTTACCCAATATAAGACAAACAACCTGACCTAATATGAATTTAAACATGTACTCATTTCTCTTTTTATAACCCTAGCTTATTAACGTTTTTAAATCTATTTTTAAGTTTGAAACAATACGAAATTTCCAATTTCTGAATTTACCTCAATTTTATCAACCTCTAATTTCTAGTCCATAATTGCTAAAAATATAAGGGTTTCGCCGACGAAAAGAATTTTGAGTTTATTTTCCAAAAATGTAGGCCTCACTTTTTCTAAAGTTTCAGAACCATGTCAAAAGACTAATTTATCCTTGGTCATCCAAAATAGATTATTTCCATATTGTTAACCTTTCACGAAAATGGACATAAATCACAATCTATGATAGCTATTAAGGTGAGGAAAATTGGAGGTGTTAGGTCTATAAGTCCTCTACAGGGCTCATCTTTTTATTTCAACAAGTTAGTGTAAAAATATAGAGTTATACTCTTTTTCTAAACAGTGTTCCAGTTTTCACTAGTTTTGGTAAATCAGCCATAACTTACTCATCCGGAGGAGATAAAATTCTATTCAACTCACCACATGTACCTTAAACATATTCCAACATATCTATTGACTTTTCCAGGTACCTCATGACCAAAAATATATCATACTAGGTCCATCTAGCTACTGATGTAAAACTGTTCCAAAATTTCTTTACCAAGTCTTACTTCTAACAAGTTTTAATCTTACCAAAATCATACAATTCCATACCAATTTATTTAACACACTTAAAAACATCATATCATATATTTTCCAGTAAACAAAAATCAAATATGAACCCATTTCAATAGATAAACATGAAGAAATAAAATAGAGGCTTACAAAAGGAAACTAAACTAGTGTAAATCAACACCACTCCTACACCTTTCTCCTCCAACTTTTAGATACAAAAAATCAATAATAAACCCAAATAATCAACAATCTTTTTACCCAAATTAATCAACCTAATATACTCCAAGACAAAATCTTGCAAAACAATCAACCAACTCTAAATCTTGACCAATAAAAACCAAGCCTCAGACAAAATACAAAAAACCCAACAACAAATCATCCTCTTATGCATCGCACAAAACTCTGAGAAATCAGCCCTAAAGCTTCAAGAAATTGATTTTGAAGGTGTTAACCTAAAAAATCAGCCCTTAACTTCAAGAAAAGGGTGGTCTAGATGGTGTTTAAGTATCAAAGAAGCTTTATAAACATAAAAGGTTCAAACTAGTGTAAAAGTTAGCTAGGAAATTTTGTATGATATTGGTGTTTGAGAGCTTATGTTGGATTGGAAACAATGGAGAGAAAAAGGAGGGAAGAAAGATTTTATCAAAAATTATGAGAAATGATGTAAGGTTTAGTGGTTTTATGGAATGTGTACATGCACAAACTAAGTGAGGTGATGCCACATGTATAACTAATGTGGATCCTCTTGAGCCACCTCACTAGGTGGTTTAAGGGGAGTGTATTAGTTAATTTTTCTAGTAAAGTTTTAAGATATGTGGGTAGTTTTAAGGCTAACGGGTACTAGCAAAAAATATTTCGAGAGTTAAGGCGGAACCACGAAGTGAAAACAAATAAGATAAAAATCGTTCTACATCATTCAGGATACTTTTCTGAAAAATTAAATTACGTAGGGTTCAAGACGGATGATAATTCTAAACATGGCTCACGTTTTGGTAATTCTAAACACGGCTCACGTTTAGATTAAACGAAGAATTACTAATCGAGTAAATAATTTTACTCAAAAGTAAAAATAAAATTGGAGTATAAATTAAAATATTAACCTTGAAAACGTAAAATGTCACAGTATCCACCCCTTAAGAGAGCGTCGTCCCGATGCTCAGTTCTCCTTGTCCACTCTCGGTTTGCTCACAAAGAGATGAGGATACTTGCTCTTGAATTGATCCCCACATTTCCATGTGAACTCCGGTCCTCGCTATGAGTTTCAACGAACCTTGATGATGGGAATGCGGATTTGCTTGACTTGTTTCACTTCTCGATCCATGATCTCCATCGGTTCTTCAATAAATGTAGCTTGTCATCGAGTCGATTCTTGTCAAGCGGAATAACAAGGTTCTCGTCCGCCAAACACTTCTTGGATTTGAGACATGAAATGTTTTGTGGATCCCTCGTAGTTCTTCTAGCAATTCCAATTTATACGCCACTGGACCAACTCTTTCCAAGACTTTGAATGGTCCAATATATCGTGGACTCAACTTCCTATGTTTTCTAAAATGAATTACGCCCTTCCAAGGAGAAACCTTGAGCATAACTTTGTCACCTACACTGAACTCTAACGGCCTAAGCCTCACATCTGTGTAGCTTTTCTCTCGACTCCGGGCAGCTAACAAACATTCTTGATTTGCACTATCTTCTCTGTTGTTTCACGAATCATTTCTGGACCCATGAGTTGGCTATCTCCAACATCATTCCAACAAACCGGCGATCTACACTTCCGCCCATAAAGCGCCTCGAAAGGTGCAGCCTTAATGCTTGCGTGATAACTGTTGTTGTAGGAGAATTCGACTAATGGCAAATGTCGATCCCAACTACTTCCAAAGTCAATCACACATGCCCACAACATGTCTTCTAATGTTTGTATCATTCTTTCACTTTGACCATCCGTCTGTGGGTGGTAAGTTGTACTAATATCCAGATTCGTACCTAAGGCTCTTTGAAGTGACCTCCAGAAACTTGATGCAAATTGGCTATCTCTGTCTGATATAATTGATATTGGTACTCCATGCCTACAGGCAATTTCTTTCAAATATAGCTGAGTAAGCTTCTCCATGTTGTCAGTCGTCTTCATTGGTAGAAAGTATGCCAACTTGGTCAACCGATCAATAATGACCCAGATCGAATCGTACCCACTTGGAGTTCTTGGAAGTCCAGTGATGAAATCCATATTGATTCTCTCCTAATTCCAAACAGGAATTTCATGTTGTTGAAGTAATCCAGATGGCTTCTGATGTTCTACTTTCACTTTAGCACATGTCAAGCACTTACTGACATAGGAGGCGATCTCAGCCTTCATGTTCGGCCACTAGTATAGCTGCTTTAAATCTTTATACATTTTGTCAGATCCCGGGTGAATAGAATACTTGGATTTATGCGACTCGTGCATAATTAAATCCTTAGTCCTCCAAATCGCAGTAACCAAACATGCTTGTCAAAAAACCGAGTTCCATCGAGACGAATCTCAAATACCTGCTTGATCAATCTTCCCAAATTCTCTGCCTTCACATTCTTCTTTTTCATGGTTTCCACTTGAGCGTTAAGGATCTGCTCATGTAGGTTAGTATGAATCGTCATTACCAAGGCTTGAACACGCAATGGCTTAATCCTTTCCTTTCGACTCAAGGCATCTGCTACTACATTTGCCTTCCCGGGATGGTAACGGATTTCGCAATCATAATCACTTAGAAGTTTGTTCCACCGAAAATGTATCATATTAAGCTTTTTTTTGTTAAGGATGTACTGGAGACTCTTATAATCCGTATACATAGTACACCTCATACCGTACAAGTAGTGCCTCTAAAGTCTAAGCGCAAAAACCACAGCACCCAGTTCCAAGTCGTGGGTCGTATAGTTTTTCCTCGTGAGTCTTCAGTTGCCAGGAAGCATACGCTATAACCTTCTCCCATTGCATCAATACTGCTCTAAAACCCTTGAGTGATGCATCACAATATACAACAACATCTTTCGTTCCTTCAAGCAACGCTAAGATAGGCGCACAACACAGTTTATGTTTCAACAATTGGAATGCTTCATCTTCTTCCTTACCCTATTCGTACTTCTTATTCTTCTGGGTTAGCTTAGTGAGAGGCTTGGAAATCAAAGAGAAACCCTCAATAAATCTTCGATAATAACCGGCCAATCCTAGGAATTGCCTCACTTCGGTTGGTGTCGTCGGTGCAATCCAATTTCTGATAGCTTCAATCTTCACAGGGTCAACATGAACACCTTTAATATTGATCACATGACTGAGAAATTGCATAGATTCTATCCAAAAGTCACATTTTGAGAACTTGGCGTACAATTGTTCCTTCTTAAGCAACTCTAAAATAGTCTTCAGATGTCCTTCATGCTCTTCTTTGTTCTTGGAGTAAATCAAGATATCATTGATGAACACAATCACAAACTTATCAAGATATGACTTGCATACTCGATTCATTAAGTCCATGAACACTGCAGGCGCGTTGGTCAAACCAAAAGGCATCACTTTGAACTTGTAGTGACCATACCGAGTCTAAAATGCGGTGATTGGAATGTCCCCCTCCCTGATACGAAGTTGATGATAACCCGATCACAAATCGATCTTCGAATACACACTTGAACCTTGGAGTTTATATAATAAATCGTCAATTCTCGAGAGTGGATAATGATTCTTGATCGTTAACTTGTTAGCTCATGGTAGTCGATGCACATTCGGAAAGATCCGTCCTTCTTCTTAACAAATAGCAACGGAGCTCCCTACGGCGACGAGCTCGGACGAATAAATCCCTTATTTGATAATTCTTGTAGTTGTTCCGCCAATTCCTTCATTTCTGATGGTGCAACCAATATGGTGCACGTGCCACAGGTGCAAAACCAGGCACAAGCTTGATTCTAAATTCCACTTGCCGAGGCAGGGGAAGTCTCGATAAGTCATCAGGAAACACCTCGGTAAAATCACGAATAACAGGTACATCCTCCAAACGTCTCTCTACCGGTTCTTTCTCAGTTACTTGTGCCAAAAATAACTGGCATCCTCTTTCTATGTACTTTCTAGCCTTAATACATGATATGACCTTCAATCAGGACGCACCTCTATCGCCCTCGACTATCAACGTCTTGTTCTTATAAGGTATATGCACAATCTTCTAACCACATACAATGACGGCATCATGCTTAACTAGCCAATCCATCCCAATTATAACATCAAAAGTACCAAGCTCAATTGGCATAAGATCGATTTCAAACAAATGATTTTACTAAGTTTAGGATGAAACCTTTTAAAACAGTATTAGAACTAACGACTCTCCCATCAGCTAATTCGACCTTATAGCTAGTATCTAGTTTAACTGGATTAATATCAATCAAGTGACTAAAACTAGTGTTCACAAAGCTTTTGTCTGAACCCGAATCAAACAAAATAGTAGCATAGCGATTGTTAAGTAGAAACATTCCCATAACCACATTGGGTCCCTGGTTCTGGTCTCCTTCCTTCATTACATAAGATCGACCTTGAGCATTCTCAGTCGGCTGATTATTCTTCTTTGGGCAACGGTTCCTAGTGTGTCCCATTTCTCCACACTCATAACAAGTCACTATCGGTTGCGTATTAGCACCAGTGGAAACGGCCTTGCCTTTACAGTCTCTTACCTTATGACCAATCTTCCCACATTTATGACACTTAATTGTGCAGTGACCATAGTGATACGCCCCGCAACGATTGCAAGAAGGGGGTGGTTTTGTATACTCAGCTCCTTTATTCTGGGCAGTGGTCATTGCATGAACATTACCTTATCTTCTGTTGTTTTGCTGGTGATGGCGGGTGTTGTCTCTGTAGTTGTTCCTGTTATTGTTGTTGTTTTTTCCACCTTGAGAGTTCTCCTATTTTCTCTTATTTCCCTCAGCAATTCTCTTTGTCCTAGCTTGCACTTTTTGCTCCATCAGTGCATGTTCCATGCAAACAGCTTCATTCAAGTTAGCAGGCTTGAAGGAAGTAACCTCTCCATTGATATTCTCGGATATCCCACAGATGTAAGCCTCGATCTTTTTACGTTCATCCAGAATTATTGTTGGGCACAGTAATGTCAACTCATTGAAACGTTGGGTGTAAATGGAGATGTTAAAATCCTTAACCTTCAAATTTCATAATTCATGCTCCATTCTCTAAATTTCCTTATCTGGGAAAAATTCTTCGGTCATCAGCTTTTTCATTTCAGTCCAAGAATTTCGGTTAGCAGCTTCAAGTCCCAAAGTTGCAACCTGAGAGTTTCACCAAGTCAAGGCACGTCCCTGAAGTGTGGCAGCAGCAAATTTGACTTTCTTACTTTCTTTACATTCGCTTATCCTAAAAACCATTCCGTCTTCTCGAACCATCGACATAATTTAACAGCTCCTTCTGTTCTATGAAAGATAGTAGGGTTGCATTTCATGAACCTAGCAAATGTACATTCGTGGACAACTGGTGTCCTAGCTTGGCCCCCATTTCCGCCAACATTTCCTCCTTGTTCACCCGTGGCATCCCTTGCAGCACAGTCAGCAGCAATAGCTTAAGCTACTTTATTGGCAACCAGTTTTTTCAATCGCGGCCTGAGACATTCTTCTAGGCGGCATGATTCTATCACAACACAAGAAAATACTCAGTGAGTATTCATACAGTGATAAGGTGATAATACGTATAAATAAATCAACTACAAAGAGAACCACAACAACATCAAGTAGTAATCAAAAGATAGTCGTTTCATCATTTATCACGGAAGATTCAATACATCGTTGCATCAAGTTTCAAAATATGGCAGAAACCATTAAAACCAATGATATTAAGTCTACTAACTAAAGATTTAGTTTAGTGATTACACAACAAAAGATACTACAAATGATAAGTAAACTACTGAGAGTCACGAGGTGATCCTCATGGCTCTAATGGTTGAGTGTCTCCAAGAGTAGTCACAACATCAGTGGCCTCCTTCGGCCGCTCCTCGACAACCCCCTGTGGAACATCCACTCCATATTGCTCATGAACCCAGACTCTCACACGGTATAAATCCTTCCCACCTCTATCCCTATCCACTTGAGGGGAGGTATCATTCACTTTAGTAGACTTCAACTTCTCTCTCAACTTTTCAATTTCCTCCTCTAAGCTAATGACACGATCTTTAAGTGTGACCATACTCTGATCAAGCTTGTTGTTGTACTTTATCTTATCCTTTAAATCGGAATCTAGTACTTTCATAAATTCGCATCCATCATTAAGTCGTTTCAAGATTGAAGACTCTGTCTTTGCTCGAGTTTCCATCTGTCGGGTGAGAACTTGAACTTGGTGGTGCAGTAAGTCGACATCCTTGTCTGTGTAACCAGGGGTAAACTCAACATAATCATCAGCAGTAGGGGCGGCGAAAGATGATCCACCCCTAATAAACATCCTACCAGTAAACTTGCGTACAACTGGCAGCAATCGAACTGTCTGATTCAGCAGGTGGTGGTGGAAGTGCACCCTCCCTAATCTCATAAGGATGAATAACCTCAGGATCATCCATCTCATCATCGTCATTAATATCCATACCTTCTTTTTCAAACTCATATCCTTCAAACTCTTCTTCTTCTTGAGGCTCTTCTTCCGGATCCTCTTTCGGGTCTTCGTCCTCATTAAACAAGACATGCTCAGGAATAAAGGGTGTCGGCTCAAGCATAGCTGGAGAGAGTTCAGGTTGAGCTGGCACAACCTTGGGTAAGTCATCAGCATGATTAGGGGGATGTGGGTGTGCCATGATGATCTGAAAATCACATAAAAATAATACATAAGAATTATTATTATCACAAATAATAATTTGCATAATTATGCGAGTAAACAACGATGCTTCAGGAATGAACATGATGATTGATAAATAGTCCGAATATGTACAATAATATTTGTAACATATATATGAATTACGTTTTATGCAATTAAACGAATGATTTTTGATGCTTTGCAAATAAGCATGACAATCAATATATATCTCAAATACATATAATAGTATTTATTATGCGTATACTCAATAGTAATGCACCCAATCGTGCACCCATACTCGAATGGAAAACAATGTCCATGCATAACACAAGGGCAACGAGGAGTCTTAGTGTGCGTAAAAAGAGTTATAGTTTAGGTTTTAAAAATAAGATCTAGTTCTATATAACATGTAGCTCTTGATACTAATCTTTAACACGCTCATTTTTACAAAGCAACAGAACATATAGCATGGGTGTTAATTCATAGCACAATGTACAAGGGTATAAAAAACGACTTTAAATGAGACGTTTTAAAACAGTGTTCCATTCAAAGTAAAATTAGAGTAATCAAACATTTGTCCCACAAGATCGTTCCCAACACTTCACAACAAGTTTTTTGAGACATTTAATGTTTAGTAGAATGGAACAAAATAATAAGTATCTTTAAAACTTTAGCGCAAAATGCTAAAACGTGCTAAAACGTCAACAATAATGTTGAGTGAATCCATAGAGTTTATAAACAATGAGTAATAAATTGTAGGACACAAGTATAGTTCATCAAGAGACATTGTAACACATACAATGTATAATTCCAACTTTATCGCATTCAGCTTATGACACCGAACATTAACACCACATATAAAATATATGTCTACAAGTTTGCCCCATATCTAGGTATTATTGCCTCATACCCAAAATGTCTCAATACAAAGCGTTCGTTTGACAGGGTGGTCTCAAAGTGGATCCATACCGCGGACGAGGTGGTCAAACCCAATAGATCTATTTATTGTACTAGCGTTTACCCTGAAAGGTAATTAACGGTTCATGAAATTAGGGACTTTGGCAATAGCTACTCATGCGGATAATCACATAATCGGGTCTAGCATACCGTAAAATCACTTGTGTTCAATTTTTAAAACAAGCATGTATCTCCCTCGTGGGGTTTATAAAACAATTAAATATTTAAAGGCGAGGCTATGAACTCATGGAAAGCAAAAGAAGATCAGAAGTAAATGAATCATCGGACGTACAAGGACCTCTAAGTACCACCTAAAAGATATGGCGCGACTTAGAATGATAAATTAAAGTTCAATACGTAAAAATAAATAAAAGTTCATAAGATGTGTTTCCAAACAAGTATGGCATTGCGTAAGGTTTTTACAAAGTATCATTTACCCAATATAAGACAAACAACCTGACCTAATATGAATTTAAACATGTACTCATTTCTCTTTTTATAACCCTAGCTTATTAACGTTTTTAAATCCATTTTTAAGTTTGAAACAATACGAAATTTCCAATTTCTGAATTTACCTTAATTTTATCAACCTCTAATTTCTAGTCCGTAATTGCTAAAAATATAAGGGCTTCGCCGACGAAAAGAATTTTGAGTTTATTTTCCAGAAATGTAGGCCTCACTTTTTCTAAAGTTTCAGAACCATGTGAAAAGACTAATTTACCCTTGGTCATCCAAAACATATTATTTCCAGATTGTTAACCCTTCACAAAAACAGACATAAATCATAATCTATGATAGCTATTAAGGTGAGGAAAATTGAAGATGTTAGGTCTATGAGTCCTCTATAAGGCTCATCTTTTTATTTCAACAAGTTAGTGTAAAAATATGGAGTTATACTCTTTTTCCAAACAGTGTTCCAGTTTTGACTAGTTTTGGTAAATCAGCCACAACTTACTCATCCGGAGGAGAGAAAATTCTATCCAACTCACCAATGAACCTTAAACATATTCCAACATATCTATTAATTTTTCCAGGTACCTCATGACAAAAAATATTTCATACTAGGTCCATCTAGCTACTGATGTAAAACTGTCCTAAAATTTCTTTACCAAGTCTTACTTCTAACAAGTTTTAATCTTACCAAAATCAATACAATGCCATAGCAATTTATTTAACACACTTACAAACATCATATCATATATTTTCCAGTAAACAAAAATCAAATATGAACCCATTTCAATGGAGAAACATGAAGAAATAAGATAGAGGCTTATAAAGAGAAATTAAACTAGTGTAAATCAACACCATTCCTACACCTTTCTCCTCCAACTTTTAGAATCAAAAAAATCAATAATAAACCCAAATAATCAACAATCTCAGCCCCTCATCATCATTTCACCCAAACCTATATCAACTTATAAGTCTAAAATAAATTTTGCAAAGACTTCCAACAAGATTAACCAAAACAACCAACAACACCAAGCTCAAAAACCACCAATCAACAACTACATCATCATCACCATGACATGCACAAACTCTCTAATATAACCTAAAAATCAGCCTCTAACTTCAAGAAAAGGGTGGTCTAGATGGTGTTTAAGTATCAAAGAAGCTTTACAAACATAAAAGGTTTAAACTAGTGTAAAAGTTAGCTAGGGAATTTTGTAAGATATTGGTGTTTGAGAGCTTATGATAGATCGGAAACAATGGAGAGAACAAGGAGGGGGGAATGATTTTATTAAGAATTATGAGAAATGATGTAAGGTTTAGTGGTTTTATGGAATGTGTACATGCACAAACTAAGTGAGGTGATGCCACATGTATAACTAATGTGGATCCTCTTGAGCCACCTCACTAGGTAGTTTAAGGGGAGTGTACTAGTTACATTTTTGGGTAAAGTTTTAAGATAGGTGGGTAGTTTTGAGGCTAACGGGTACTAGCAAAAAATATTCCGAGAGTTAAGGCGGAACCACAAAGTAAAAACGAATAAGATAAAAATAGTTCTACATCATTCGGTATACTTTTTTGAAAAAATAAATTACGTAGGGTTCAAGACGGATGATAATTCTAAACACGGCTCACGTTTGGATTAAAACGAAGAATTACTAATCGAGTAAATAATAAAAAAAAACTTTTACTCAAAAGTAAAAAGCTTTGGAGTATAAATTAAAATATTGACCTTGAAAACGTGAAATGTCACACTCGCCCTCAAACATGTTCACCGCAAAGAGAGTAGGTTTTGTATAACCTTCAGATTCAGGTTTTAGATCTCTCAAAATCTGATTTTAGTAGGTAAGTGATGATTAATGGGTTCAAATAAGAATGAGTCGAAGGGTTCTGAAGGAAGAATTTCTTGAACATGGTCAAGAATGGAAAGGTCGATCATGTCAACAGAGTGGCATGTGTCATCATCCGAAGGTGGAAATCTCATGGATTTTTCAATGTCGAAGGTGATAGTTTCGTCTTCAACTTCGAAAGATATTTTTTTGTTGAATACATTTATCATGGCATGAGCAGTGGCTAAGAACGGCCTTCCTAAAATGATAGGAATTTTGTGGTCTTCTTTCATATCAAGAACTACAAAGTCAACTAGGAAGACAAACCTGTTGATTTTAACAATGTCATTCTCTGTGATCCCTCTTGGAATTTGAGTGGATTTATTGGCTAATTCGATACACATACGCGTAGGTTTTATTTCACCAAGGCTTAATCTTAAAAACATTGAGTATGACATAACGCTAATGCTAGCCCCAAGGTCGGCCAATGCTTTATTGATTCCACTTTGTCCTATAACGCATGGTATAGTAAAACTTCCGAGATCTTTTTCTTTAAGAGGAATTTTGTTTAAAACGACTGCTAAGCATCATTCATTTAATGTAATCTTCGATCCTTTGTTACCTCTTCTCCTTTGTGCAAGAAGATCTTTCATGAATTTAGCATATTTAGGCATTTGTTCTAGAGCTTCGATAAATGAAATATTTATGCTGAGTCGCTGAAGATTTTTAAAGAATTTTTGGAATTGTTCCTTTTCATTTTCCTTTTTTAGTCGTCTGGGAAAGAGAATAGGAGGGGCAGAAGTTTCAGTGATATTTCTTTGACTGTCAGGTGTTACCTCCTTTTTTGTAGATATGTTTTATGTGGTTTTATTCTGAGTATCATTAATTTCTTTAAGAGGATTCTTAAGTGGGTTATAATTGAGCCCACTTCTAGTGGTTATGGCGTGTGCCAATCCTCTCGGATTTATTTTGGTAAAGCTCGAGAGGCTCCCAACTCCTCTCCCATGTATTATTTCAGCAATTCGTCCCAGGTGGCTTTTAATAGTTTTTATGTATGAGGCTTGTTTCTTAACGGTTTTATCGTAATTCTTCTTAATTTTTCAAAATAAGTTCTCGCTCTCCCTCTGTTTCCTACGAGATTCTTCAATGAAGGTGCTTAAGGTTTCTTCCAGTTTAGAGATCCTTCCTTCATCAGGAAGTTTATATTTGTGCTGCGCCATTTGAACTTCCTCGATAATATCATTCATGTTTTTCTCAAAATTGTTGATTTGTTTAAAAGCAACATTTAGATCATTGTTCTTGAAGTGTCCTTCCTTATACCAAGAGAGCGAATGTTTTGATAATTCAATAATGGCTTTTATCCCAGCTGCTGGTGTCATTCTTGAAATAGGTCCTTTGAAATCCACCTTTCATCTGGTTTTAGTGTCCAATCCTTGATAGAAAATTTGTAACTGTTCATGTTCATTAATTTTATGTTTAGGACAGTTATAGAGTGAGTCATTGAATCATTCCCTTACAAGATGAAATGGTTCATTAGATTCTTGCTCAAAGTTCTTAATAGCATTAACTTGCTTGATAATTTGAGAAGGAAGGCGATATTTGCTTAGAAAAGAATTTTTGAAAAGGTCTTAAGTTGTGATAGATCCAGTAGACAATTGTTTCATCCACTGTCTAGCTCTTCCTTTCAAGGTGAAAGGGAAAGCCATTAACATCACCTGGTCACTGGATACTCCTGGAGAGTGGAAAAGGTCGATGATGTCTGTAATATTGGAGATGTATTCGTGAGGATCTTCGTTCTCGCTTCCGAAGAACATGTTTTCTTTTAATTCGTTGATGCATTGTCCTCAGAATTCGAATTTTATATTTTCTTCAAACAGAGGTTTAACAATTCCAGGTCCGCTGTTGTCCCTGACCTTTGTCAGGTACTCGTCGATAGTCGTCTCTGGTTGTCCTGCATTACTTCCTGTGAAAATGAATTTTAACTAATAGATTGTAGCTCCTCGGCAACGACGCCAAAAACTTGATGCGTATTTTATTTTAAAATATATTTTGTTCAAATTTTAAATTTATAAAACTCGATTCACCTAAAAAATGCACTAATGGGCAGAGAACTCGATCGTAAGTAGTGTAGAGATGGTAAATCCAAGGTCGTCCCAAGAGCTAAGTGTTGTTAGTTTTAATTTGAAAGTGTCACATTTTGAGAATGGTTTTAAAATTGATTTTGAGATTAACAGGAAAGTAAATATGCGAAAAGTAAAAGTAATAGAAGATATCAGGGAGAAAGGCATGCTAGCCTAGGCATTTCATTACTACAGTTATAACTACATTTTCCTGTGCAATGTTACACCATGGTTTCATTAGTGGTTTCTAAAGTCGACAGACCGGAATAGATATATCTAGTCTGTCCTATAATTCTTGCGATCCCAAATCCCCCAAAAGTCACGAAGGTATGGCAACCAGGTCATAGTGATTAATCCTAACTATCCCAAGAACTAGTCTAATAACCTATACAGATTATTAACCCTCTCTGAAAGAGTTCTTGTGCTTTTTAAGTATATTAAGTGATAGAGGCGGTAACCTGGTTAGTTCCTACACTAGGGATAGGGTTCCAAACCTACCCTAGTACCCCTGCTAATCCCATGTTCAATTAGTAATCCAATAACAGGATTAACATGATCTAAACCACCCGCAATACTACCAAAACCCAAGGTACACGATAGTCAAAGGATATCCAATGAAACCATAATCTAACAGGAAACAAACATTATAACGATAGTAAATTCATGACTAGGCCAGCATTTGAAGTGCTTAGCCGCTCATAGCAACAACACAGCAAGAATTAATAAAGGTAATCATGGATTAAAAACTCATAATTCTTACAGAATTGGTTTATGAATGATTAAATACAAAAGTAAGATAAGTGTGATCTCCCTTGGCCTTCTGGTGGAATTCTTTGAGCTATAGAGGCCTTGTTCGCCCCTTAGAACTACTGTAAAATGGTTGATGTCGAAGTGCCTGAATAAGGCCTCTATTTATAGGTTTTGAATATTTTACGGCGTACCAATATGAGGTGTTATGCCATAAAGTTCTAACGCGTCCTTTCCATATTACAAGCTTAAATATGTTACGGCGTAATCAACAGGGCACGTTACACCGTAATGCTGACTCAGATGAGTCATCCTTCCATAATAACACTGTTACGGCGTAAACCTTTAGTATGGTTACGCCGTAATGTTGTAAGCTAACGTGTCTTGCTTGAATTATGTTACGGCGTAACACTATCGTAGGGGTTACGCCGTAACGTCTCGTAAGAATCCGTATTATCTCTATTTTTTATCCATTTCCCGTGTTTCTTGTCACATACTTGCATTTTACCTGAAAACAATGACATAACAATAAATGTGTCGAATTCAAGTATTTATAAGACAGTTGCAAGTATTTTCATGGGGAAATTGACACTAAAAAGTATCAAATATTTGACGTTATCACCAGCATTCTTCCAAACGCGAGATAAACCAGCAACATACAAAAGGCTAGAGTCGGCTTATGGAGAGTTATCACGACCTCTCATAGATTAGCAGCATCATGTTCATTATATTTTGTGTGGTTTAGGAAAGGGTCCGCCATGCTAGAGTCATGATGCCGCCAGGCCATAGCAATGGGGGCAGCCCTTCGGTCGACTAGAAAAAATTTATCTTTCCATTTCTTTAGACTAGTAGGAGCATCCTTAAAACATGGTTTACAATTCTTCCCAGTCCGACTATGGAAAGAGAACCAATTCCCTTGCTTGCATAACTTGTAAAACATACAGAAAAGAGGGATGGTAGGGACGATATCCAAAGCACAAGAATACATCTAAAAAATAGTAGTGTGATTTATGCCTATGGGGACCAACTGGGAGATATGCACACAAAAGTACTCCACTACCCTTAAGAAAAATGTGGAAAAAGGCAGCCTCAAGCCAAAGGCAGTCAAGCCCCCTTGCCCAGAGTGGATACCGTAAACCCTCTAGCCTCGTAGGTACTTGATCCCATAGTCATACAGAAGGCACTCAGAGGGTGCAGGTCCTTCGCACATCCCTTAACACTGACACGCCATGTCAGTGGTCATAGTCAGAGAAGAATGGTAGAGGTGCATATCAAATTTAGGCAAGACGACATCCTCTAATGCAGGGTCCACCAGATCGGCATCCGGGATGTTATAATAATTAGAGTAATCCAACGACATAGTAAAGGATCCGAGGGGAGGGAAGGTAAATTTTAAAGAAAGAAGTCAAGAAAGAAACACACCTGAAGAAGATGCAAGATGAGCTTAAGAAGTACGTAGAGCAAGAGCAGTTAAAAGGAAGAGATGGCTGTAAAAATAAGGAGAGAACCCCTATTTATAGAGAAGAAAGGGAAGAACTCAAATGTCGCGTCATGTCAGAGCATGACGTAGTTTAATCGTAGCCACACAAGGGAAATTACCAAGACACGTGGAGTTATCACACTCTCCTAGGTATGACTTGTCAGATCATTTTAACCCTCAGTAATTATGAGTTTTGTCGAATAGCATTAATTAAGCTTGACCGGAAGGCTCAAAAAAACACAAAGTCTCTTTTCTCAAAATCGTGAGTATTGCATCAACACTCGTGTTGATACAACACTAGGGGGAACATGTTCGTGTATATGGCCGCTAGGCCCAAGCCGCACGACCCTTACACTCGGGACAGACTGAAGCCACAAGTGACATCTGGCAAGGGCCTCCCGGCCAAGACGTGGCACATTAAAGGATAAGTACATAGAAACATCAGGATAGACCAACACGCCCTATTGACTGGGTAACCCCCTAATATCCTTCGGTTTATAGCAATACTCAGGCATGCGCCATCAACCCGGGATTTAAGGG